>SJYV01016880.1:834125-877017 GCA_006410875.1 Neotragus pygmaeus | reverse complement strand
GGAGCCTGGTGGGCTGCCGTCTATGGGGTCGCACAGAGTCGGACACGACTGAAGCGACTTAGCAGCAGCAGCAGCAAACATAAGAATCGGAGAAGGCAATGGCACCCCACTCCAGTACTCCTGCCTGGAAAATCCCATGGACGGAGGAGCCTGATAGGCTCCAGTCCATGGGGTCGCTAAGAGTCAGGCACGACTGAAGGACTTCAGTTTCACTTTTCACTTTCATGCATTGGGGAAGAAAATGGCAACCCACTCCAGTGTTCTTGCCTGGAGAATCCCAGGGACAGAGGAGCCTGGTGGGCTGCCGTCTATGGGGTCGCACAGAGTCGGACACGACTGAAGCGACTTAGCAGCAGCAGCAAACATAAGAATGATTAAAATTTATGTTTTCATGATTTGATTTAAATATTATTGCATTATAATTAAAGTGCTGCAACTATATGAAAGAAAATAAAATGGAAAGCATACTAATACTCTGTATTTATTATGCATTTAGGGGCTTCTCTGACAGCTCAGTTGGTAAAGAATTTGCCTGCAATGCAGGAGACCTGGGTTTGAACCCTGGGTTGGGAAGATCCCCTGGAGAAGGGAATGTCTGCCCACTTCAGTATTCTGGCCTGAAGAATTCCATGGACTGTATAGTCCATGGGGTCACGAAGAATCGAACAGGACTGAGCGACTTTCACTTTCATTGTGCCTTTAAACTTAAAACTGTTTCTAAAGGATTTCAATTGCATAGAATGACACACTTTTCCATAAAAAAACATAATCCATTAAAATGAGAAAAAATGTTAAATGAGTATTCAATTTTAAATGTTATTTGAATGTTATTCATTTGAAAAGTTGTAAAATAAACATGTTAAGTAGTCATGTACTGCAAAATAATAAATTTATTTTCATAGTATGACATGGCAGATTTTATAATATGTTAGAGAGAACTACCTGCATCACAGTTCATGAGTCTGGTTTTTTAAATTAAATTAACTATTATTAATGTCCTAAAGAAATCACATCAGTAAAGTTATAAAAGCTGTAATTGATGATGGGAATGTCAATGTTAATTTCACTCTGCAGTAATTGTTTTAGTCAGATAATAGTGCTTATTTTAACCTGCTTACATTAAGAAATGCTGGCATTTTATGTCATTTGTTATTTGAAGTAAAATTGATAAGACCAAAATCAATGAATTTCTAATAGAAATGAAATAAATTGGATTGTCCTACTGTTACATGTTTATATCTAGTTTTTTTGACAAATAACTTTTTTTTTTTTACATTATGCAACATATTATACTGTCTTGGTGATTTTGCTCTCTTTCATGGCTATAAAAATGTGCTGTTGACACCCAAGTTCATGTCTCTGATCATGAAATTTATATTCAACTACCTATTTCAACATTATTTGTGTGACAGACTATTTAAACTCATATATACAAAACTGTACTTGTAAGCAACCTTCTCTTTCTCAGAAATTGTTTTATTAGGTATTTAAGCCAAAATAGTTGGAATTATCTTGTTTAATATTTTCAATCATAGGTCACATCTAATCTGCTCTCTAATACTTCCAACTCTATTCCCAAAATATACCCAGAATCTGATCATTTTTCAGAACTTACATTATATACAACTCTTATGACCAACCTAGATAGCATATTAAAAAGCAGAGATATTATTTTGCCAACAAAGGTCCGTTCTAGTCAAGGCTATGGTTTTTCCAGTGGTCATGTATGGATGTGAGAGTTGGACTGCGAAGAAAGCTGAGCACCAAAGAATTTATGCTTTTGAACTGTGATGTTGGAAAAGACATTGAGAGTCCCTTGGACTGTAAGGAGATCCAACCAGTCCATCCTAAAGGAGACCAGTCCTGGGTGTTCACTGGAAGGACTGATCCTGAGGCTGAAACTCCAATACTTTGGCCACGTCATGCCAAGAGTTGATTCATTGGAAAAGATCCCGATGCTGGGAGTGTTTGGGGGCAGGAGGAGAAGGGGACGACAGAGGATGAGATGGTTGGATGGTATCACCGACTCAATGCACAAGAGTTTGGGTGCACTTCTGGAGTTGATGATGGACAAGGAGGCCTGGTGTGCTGCAATTCATGGGGTCGCAAAGAGTTGGACACGATTGAGCGACTGAGCTGAACTGAACTGTGGCCAAGCTATTGTCTTTGTTTACTTGCATTACTGCAGTAGATTCCAAGTTACTCTACCTTTTAATAATCTTGACTTTTTAAGTATGTACTCAACAAGCAGTGAAAGTGATTGTGATATAACTTCAATCAATCATATCACACCAATGTCTCCTCATTGCATAAAAAGAAAATCCTAAAATGAACTTTAGGTTCTGTGGGATCTGGCTCTTGTTATTTCCCTAAATGTCTGCTCTTATGTTTACATAGTCATCTAAAAAAATGTCAGTTAAATTTCATCTCAAGACCTTTGCACTGGTCATTTTCTTGACTTTAGATGTTCTTACACTAAATATCTGAAAGTCTCAGTTCCTTACCTCCTCAGTTTTTCACTTCTTTCTAATAATTTTTATATAAGAATCTATTTTCATATACTTTCAACTACACATTTTAGCTAGTGCACGTTTTGAAAACCTACTTATAGATGGTGGTGGTTTAGTATATTTACAACTAATAATGAGTTTCCCTCATATCCCTAGGTGGCCAAATAGACTACATAATCTTTGTGCTATTAAAACTCCCTATGCATTATTTTCCCTTTCCCCTTCTATGGTTGGTGCAGGTGCTGAAATCATCAGGGCCTCAAGATATAAAAAGGCATCTAAATCATCATTTTGAGTAATATTACCACTCATGAGGACAATTAATTTGAAATCTATATGAACAAACAACTTTCATATCATTTGGGCTGCATACTTTATGGTATATTTCTAAAGCAATGTTTTCTTCATTAACATACCATTGTATATAAAATCTGGAGAAGGCAATGGCATCCCACTCCAGTACTCTTGCCTGGAAAAATCCCATGGACAGAGGAGTCTGGTAGGCTGCAGTCCGTGAAGTTGCTTAAAGTTGGACACAACTGAGCAACTTCACTTTCACTTTTCACTTTTATTCATTGGAGAAGAAAATNATCCCACTCCAGTACTCTTGCCTGGAAAAATCCCATGGACAGAGGAGTCTGGTAGGCTGCAGTCCGTGAAGTTGCTTAAAGTTGGACACAACTGAGCAACTTCACTTTCACTTTTCACTTTTATTCATTGGAGAAGAAAATGGAAACCCACTCCAGTGATCTTGCCTGGAAAATTCCAGGGATACGGTAGCCTACTGGTCTCCCATCTATGGCGTGGCACAGAGTTGGACATGACTAAAGTGACTTAGCAGCAGCAGCAGCTATATAAAATCTCTATCTTCGGCAATCCGAAAGCCTTTCTTTCTCTACTTAATTTCTGGCCTTGACATTTGTCAATTGTAATGTACACAATATTTTACTTATTTACCTGTGCATTATACCATGGTTTATATAAAAATGTGTCTAATGTGGTCATTGTTAGGATCTACTCCAGCAATCTGCTAGTTTTTTTTTTTTTTCTTTTTTTCCCCAACTCCAAGACTTTCTCTTTGGGGAGTACCAAAAATTTCAAAACTCTTCCTGTGCAAGCATTGTATATATTTACAGTATTTTCCAGCAATGAAACCCAAATCTGTCTCTATTTCTGATTTCACTTGGATGTTCATCTATTCTGAAAACTATTAATGTAGTGTCAGATTCTCATTGCCATTTATTTGAATTAAAGATGAATATTATTTATCTTTAATATATTTATGAATATTATTTTTTCCTTAAAAGAATGAAATGCCAGGAATGACAAGAAATTTCTGTGACCAAACTTTTGTTAATATTATATAATTTCCATACCTTAGTGATAAAAATGGAAATTCTGCATAAATAATATCTATATCCCCTCAAGTACAATGTATATTTTTAAGAATAGAAGATTTTTTCTGCTTTGTTTAGTGCTATATCATAGCACCTAGATTTGTACCTGACAAGCAGTAGGTAATCATTATATATTTATAGGTTAAAGAAAGAGTAAATATTTTTCTACCTATTTGATGAATGAAACTGTCACAATTTAAAGAGTGTGGTCTTTGTAGTTGAATTGGTCTCTAAACCTGAAAAATTACATACTGGGCACTTGGATTATGTAGTCACTGAACCACTCTGTGTGTTAATTTTCTCAACAATAAAGTGGACATGATAATAATAATAATAAAGCTAATCTCAGTTTTTAAGAATTCAGTGAAAAAATTTAAGAAGTATTCTATGAACAGAACCTAGGATACTTTTAACATATAAGATATTATTAATTTTTAATCTAACATTTTGGAATGTTTTTCCTTTGTATCAGATAAATTATATAAGTTGATATAGCTTAAACAGTTTTAATAATTTTGTTTATGATTGTTTTCATAAGCTTGTAATTATGGGACTCTCAGATTGGACACCAATATAATCTTTGAAATATATATTTTTAAAGTATTTATTTAATTTATTCTTTGTAACATTCCCTAGAACCTACATTATGAAAGAACAAACACTGATCCTTTTTTTCTCTCTCTCTTATTACATGGTCATACTGTAAAGCCACTTCAAAAGTTCTGGAAAATATTACCATCTAAACTCTTGACTTCCTGACAGTAGTTTTTTTTGTTTGTTTGTTTTTTTACTTTTTTTGTTTGTTATTAATTCTAGGGGGAAGACGTGATAGTTTCCATTTTTGATAATTGATCCTGACATAATTCCATGTGAACTAGGTAGAGAAGACAAAAAGTAGAAATATTATACAACCAAAGGATGTATGATGGAAGAAGAATCACTAGAGAAAAGTGAATAGGAAGTATATGTTATATTTTTTGTGTACTAATTTGAAATCTTCCGAATTTAGACATATAGTAATTTTCAGATTTAAGTGAAAATGCATGCACTAGCAGATTAATCTGGAGATGTAACACCTATTCTTGGAATATGCTCACTAAGTCTGTTTTCTTAGAATTTTGAATTCTTCTGGGAACCATGTATGAAATAAATGAAATGTTTCAGAGAGAACATTTCTACAAAGTTTCAAGATTTAATTTTTTTTCCAAAATGAAAGGGATTTGTTATCCTAGTGTTATCTTCACCATTTGTAAAGAATTAACTCAAAAGCAAACATTTTCCAGTGGTCTAAATTAATAGATTCCAGGTATTTATAGATCCCTCCTTGTTTTACAACAGCTAAAGGAAAATTTTGCTTCAGAAAGCACTATACTTACTTTATTTTTAATCTCTGTGATTATACCTAATTAGTAAACAAAACACACAATAAAAACTCTCAGTGTATCAAAATTATGAAAGAGCAGAACTTAGATAAAGAGACAGCATATTAGCAATGGCTTAACATCTACTTCTGCTTTATTGACTATGCCAACGCATTTAACTGTGGGGATCACAACAAACTGTGGAAAATTCTTCAAGAGATGGGTATACCAGACTACCTTACCTCCTTCCTGAGAAATCTGTATGTGGGTTAAGAAGCAATAGTTAGAACTGGACATGGAACAACTGACTGGTTCCAAATTGGGAAAGGAGTACATCAAGGATGTATATTGTTACCCTGCTTATTTAACTTATATACAGAGTACATCATGAGAAATACTGGGCTGGATGAAGCACAAGCTAGACTCAATTGCCAGGAGAAATATCAATAGCCTCAGATATGCAGATGACACCACCCTTGTGGCAGGAAGCGAAGAGGAACTGAAGAGCCTCTTGATGAAGGTGAAAGAGGAGAGTGAAAAAGCTAGCTTAAAACTCAACAGTTGTAAAATGAAGATCATGGCATCCAGTCCCATCACTTCATGGCAAATAGATGGGGAAACAGTGACAGACTTTATTTTCTTGAGCTTCAAAATCACTGCAGATGGTGACTGCAGCCATGAAATTAAAAGACACTTGCTCCTTGGAAGAAAAGTTATTGACCAACCTAGACAGCATATTAAAAAGCAGTGAAATCACTTTGCTGACAAAGAACATCTAGTCAAAGCTATGGTTTTTCTAGTAGTCATGTATGGATGTGAGAGCTGGACCATAAAGAAGGCTGAGTGCCAAAGAATTCATGCTTTTGAACTGTGGTGTTGGAGAAGACTCTTGAGAGTCCCTTGGACCACAGGGAGATGAGAGCAGTCAATCCTAAAGAAAATCAGTCCTGAATATTGATTGCAAATACTGATGCTGAAGCTGAATCTCCAGTACTTTGGCCACCTGATGTGAAGAACTGACTCATTAGAAAAGACTCAGATGCTGGGAAAGATTGAAAGCAGGAGATGGACAACAGGGAACAAGATGGTTGGATGGCACCACCTACTCGAAGGAGGTGAGTTTGAACCAGCTCCGGGAATTTGTGATGGACAGGGAGGCTGGGCATGCTGCAGTCCATGGGGTCGCAAGGAGTGGGACACTACTAAACAATTGAACAGACTGACTACTAACCTTTATACGTATGAATTGAAGTGAGAGTTGCTCCGTCGTGTCCGACTCTTTATGACCCCATGGACTATAGTCTGCGAGGCTACTCTGTCTATGGGATCTCCAGGCAAGAATACAGGAGTGGGTTGCCATTTCCTTCTCCATCTGACCCAAGGATAAAACCTAGGTCTCCCGCATTGCAGGATGATTTTTTGCCATCTGAGCCCATATAAAAGTAGACCATATAGTAATTTATTTCATGATGTTCTAATGGTTAGAACAAAACATCTGTCTTTAAGTCTCTTGTAACACTACTACTAATATCTTCTTTTACTTAGGAATTCTATCAGTTTTTAATAATGTTCATATGTAATAAAATGTAAGTGAGTTTTTAGTTTCTATCACTGCTCTTTCTTATTAAGAAGAAATTCATTTGTATAATATCTGTATTATTTACTATGCTGCTGCTGCTGCTAAGTCGTTTCAGTCGTGTCCAACTCTGTGTGACCCCACAGACANTCATATGTAATAAAATGTAAGTGAGTTTTTAGTTTCTATCACTGCTCTTTCTTATTAAGAAGAAATTCATTTGTATAATATCTGTATTATTTACTATGCTGCTGCTGCTGCTAAGTCGTTTCAGTCGTGTCCAACTCTGTGTGACCCCACAGACAGCAGCCCATTGGGCTCCGTCATCCCTGGGATTCTCCAGGCAAGACCACTGGAGTGGGTTGCCATTTCCTTCTCCAATGCATGAAAGTGAAAAGTGAAAGTGAAGTCTCTCAGTCGTGTCTGACTCAGCATCCCCATGGACTGCAGCCTACCAGGCTCCTCCATCCATGGGAGTTTCCAGGCAAGAGTACTGGAGTGGGATGCCGTTGCCTTCTCTGATTATTTACTATACAAGATCATTAAAAGTTTCACACAGACTTATGATGTCCAAATAATGTCACAGTCTATAAACTAGTACAACCTGAAGTACATGTTAAGCACTTTTTGCTACCTAATAATTATTTTAATATGTTTAGTTTGTTGCCCTTCCCATTACCTACATGTAACCTTTTCCATATACTTAGAAGGGTGATTCCTCTAAAACCACCTAAAACTTGACAGGTTGAGATTATAGAGTCAAAAAATCCTCCATGTTCAGATGCTTAATATTTCATGTTTTCTTCCCACTAATCATTAAATCATTCAATATTTATTGTACTTATATACAGTTGTACCCAGGTGGCACAGTGGTAAACAATCCACCAGCCAGTGCAGACACGGGTTTGATCCCTGGGTGGGGAAGATTCCCTGGAATAGGAAATGGCAACCCACTCTAGTATTCTTGCCTGAAAAATTCCATGCAGAAATCTGGCAGTCTACAGTCCATGGGTTTGCAGAGTAAGACATAACTGAGCAAGTGTACACACACACACACATATTCAGATGTGCCACACACTGTTTCATTAGATATGACTATAATAGAGAACATGGTAAATGGAGACTCTGCTCTTGTCTAAATCACATTTTAACGAGAGAAGGAGAAAATCAATGAAAGATGTAAATGTCACTGGTGCCATAAAGTAAAATTGCCATGGTGCAAAGAAAGGCATAAATTAGAGATTTTGATAAAGAAACCAAAGTGTAAGGCACTTAGAATGTTTCTGTATACATGAGAAAGAGCCAGGCATGAGAAGAACCTGAAGGGCACATCTTCCCTGGTAACCATAAGAACTCTGAATGGGGAAGTGTTTAACAGCTTCTAGAAGTCAGGAACAAAATCATCTGGAGTATAGTGCTCTAGGTAAACAGTGGTAGGCCACACATTGCATATATAGGCTAGGAATGGATGAGGCTGATGCGCACATGCTAAGTCACTTCAGTTGTGTCCGACTCTTTGTGACCCTATAGACTGTAGCCCGCCAGGCTTCTCTGTCCATGGAATTTTCCAGGCTGGAGTGGGTTGCCATTTCCTCCTCCAGTGCATCTTCCCCACCCAGGAATTGAACTCAATATGTGCATTGAGTCATGTCCAACTCTTCGTGACCCTTATGGACTGAGGCCTGCCAGGCTCCTCTCTCCATGGAATTTTCCATGCAAGAATACTGGAGTGGGAATTCCTACTCCAGGGAATCTTCGTGACTCAGGGATCAGACCCATATCTTTATCACTGAGACACCTCTGAAGTAATAAATGGAGCTAAGATTAATTATAAGAAAAGAAAAATGGAGGCATTAATAGAAAGGTTTATCATAAGAACTATTTATAAAGAAGTGACATTTTAGTGCACACAAAATCAGTTTCACAGTAAAGTTTGGAGAAATTTTTTCAGGCATTCTTATAAAGAGATATTAAGATAAATGAACTATTAACATTGATTTTGTTAATTTCTTCTAAAGTCATAATGTTCCCAACAACTTTGATTGTCAGGTACAGTGAGTCATCTAGCTAACTCAAATAAAGGAATAGAGGAACACATAAGAACATAAAGTAATCCCCCAGGATTTCAAATCAGTGTTTATCTTTAGAGGAAGAGAAGCTAAACAGTCTTAGTTGCCAAGATCCATTCTCCTTTCTCAGGGCATGCATGCTTTTTCTTTTCCTGTCGTCTCTCATGCTTTTTACAGTCTCTCATATCCTCATTTCTTCACTAATTCATTGTTTACTTGGAAGATAATTTTGCTTTCTTGTAGCCCAGCATAACCCTTATGTTGTTGTTTAGTCACTCACTTCTGTCCAACTCTTCTGAGACACCATGGACTGCAACCCACAAGGCTCCCCTGTCCATGGAATTATCCAGGCAAGAATACTGGAGTGGGTTCCCATTTCCTCCTCCAGGGGATCTTCTCCACCCAAAGAAGGAACCCACATCTCTGTGTCTCCTGCATTGCACTCAGATTCTTAACTACTGAGCTACTGGGGCAGCCCACACATGACCCTTTGCCCTAAGTAAATACAAACCCAAATTCAAGTGGCCACTACTAAGGGGTTATAGCAATGGACAGTTTTCAGAGAGAAAACAATAGGTAATAGGTAGCTTGTCATCTGTTGGACTGATTGCTTTACTTAGGTTTGTTTAACCTTGTTAAAAATAAGCAATACCCTAAGTAACATGTCTATATAGACTATAATGCTGCACTTTGTTCCTTTCTTCTGGCTATGAGGCCAATTAATTCAGAATGGTAAATGGCATTTCATTAAGTTCAGAGTAACTTTCAAATATCCATGTTTCCATATCCCTTAAGTTCAGAATGTATTTATTGTGATCTTGCTATGTAGCAGCTATCATTCAAAGTTTTGGAGGGTCTTCAAGTGAATATACAGAAAGAAAACCAAATTCCAGTAAGAGAAGAAAGAAAATTATTAAAAAGTATAGAAGAAGAAAGAGCATAAAAGTAAAGAGATTGCTAAGGACATGGATTATAATATTTTAAATTAATTGACTTTATTAAGAAGGTGGAATTTCCTTAAAAGACTTGGAAAGGTCATGGTGGATGATAAGATATTCAGACAGAGAGAAGGGTAAGTAAAAAAATCACTGGAGCAGGAATATGCCTGCTCTGTTGGAGAGGCAGAGGACAGGCAGGTAGCTTGACCATCATGATCAAGAGATAGATTGGAAGATGAGACCAAGAAGTAGAAGACAATTTTTGTATTCAGGTACCAAATAATACCGTGAAGATTCCTCCAAAGATCCCTACAAAGCCTTTAAATCTCACTTGTACCTTCGATCTTATTTCTTCCAAGTTTTCACAATTAGTTTCTCAGTGATTCTAACTCACTTTGATGCTGCAATAACTTTTTCCATCGTCTGTCTCTGTGTGAGTTTAATGCAGCCTTTGGGGACTCTCCTGGTGGTCCAATGGTTGAGACTCTATGCTTCCACTACAAGGAGCATAAGTTCAGTCCCTGGTCAGGGAACTAGGATTCCACAAACCCTATAACACAGCCTAATATATACCTTCCTACCTACCTACATACATACAACCTTTAAGAAAATAACTGTAGTCATTGACCAAAACAATGAAACAAATATTCCTTGACCAGTTTGCTTCCTTTACTATCAAAACCATTCCATGGCCATTTCAGGGATAAAAATTTAAGAAGGAAAGGCAATCCTAATATTACTAAGAGTTCTATTTCATGATACCTATAAAACATGCCATGTATTTTATGTACTTATTTCATTCTCTCACAAAAAATGTGTATGATCAGGAAGTCAAAACCCATAGAGTTTAGCATCAGTCTGTGGTATGTTTTTGACTTGATCAAAACATTTCAAACTTTCCAGAATCACATTTGGCTTCCAAAGATACATTTCAGACCCTATTTAAAAGCTGGATAACCAGGCTTCTCAGGTGGTACTAGTGGTAAAGAATCCATCTGCCAGTGCAGGAAGCACAAGAGACACAAATTTAATCCTTGGATCAAGAAGATCCCCTGGAGTAGGAAATGGCAACCTGCTCCAGTATTCTTGCCTAGAAAATCTCATGGACAGAGGAGCCTGGCAGTCTACAGTTCATAGAGCCGCAGAGAGTCAGACATGACTGAGCAACTGAGCAAGCAAAAAGGGCTGAACGAGACTCAGAGATCCTGGAGCAAAGGGTAGGCTATGTAATGCAGAAGGAAATGGCAACCCACTCCAGGATTCTTGTCAAGAGAATCCTGTGGACAGAGGAGCCTGGTGGGCTCCTGTCCATAGGGTCCCACAGAGTCAGACACGACTGAAGTGACTTAGTATTCATGCATGCATTGGAGAAGGAAATGGCAACCCACTCCAGTATTCTTGCATGGGGAATCCCAGGGACAGAGGAGCCTGGTGGGCTGCCATTGATGGGATTGCACAGAGTCAGACACAACTGAAGTGACTTAGCAGCAGCACCAGCAACAGGCTATGTAATGACCTTTCTCTTTTCATCCTATCTCTATATCATAAGGAGCTTATAAGTAAGGAGAAGCTTACGAGAGAGCTTTTATTTTAACTTGTACTTTTCATGCTTGCATTTCATATAGAAACACTTCAAGGGGAAGATAGCAGCTGCCATAAAGTGAGATTTGCTCTCTTAATCCTGCTTGCCCTTTCTCTTGCTCCTAGTCAAGCATGATTGGAGTTGGTATTTGTGACTAGGGTGACATTTGTCAGTCAATTTAATTTTTCTTTTAGCTGCTAGAAATTTGTCACATCTGTGATTGCTACTAATTAGGATATCCAAAGCCTGAAAAAGCTTGTAATTACTGTGGTAAACTTAAATTAAAAGAGGAGAAACTATTAAAGAACTTTAGAAGTATATTTTTCGGGATACATTTTTTAGAGACAATAACAGAAGGAAAGCACACACACATTCACACGTTTGTAAACACACTTTCACAATGTAATAAGAAAAGTATATCTATTTATCTTTATATCATTTGCAAAGTCATCAAATATTGGCTTACTTTAAAACATATATGTGTGTGTGTGTATATATATATATATATACATACTTATACATACAGCCAAATATATGAGCAGCATTATTTTATTAGTATGACTGATATAAAATTAGTTTTAGTATTGAGAAAAGTATAAATTTTGTGTGGTTGAATAAAATGTGTATGTAAAGATATTCTTGAAAATTTTCAAAGGTATGAGGATAGTTTCAAACATCATCATTTCCTTTTACATTCCATAATGGGATAATTCAGTGAGACTAATTTAAAATAAGCACTGGTATTCTTCCTTATTAACTTACAAAATAGATGACATTTAAAACTCAATTTAGATATAAAGGTCAAAGATAACTATTTTAAAGGCTCATGTTTTTCTTTTACTCTGGATCTAAAATAAGATCTCTTTTATAGTATAGAAGAGAAAAAAAAAGTTTTTAGTTTTTCAGAGTCAGGAGTCAAGATGCATGGGTACTCTAGAAACGTTAAGAGAGCATTTGCTTGCTGCATGAATGTTAATAGAATAAAGCAGTCATTATTAAACAATTGTCTTAAGTCAAAATTCTGCCTTAAAAGTTTTTCAAAATGTTTTTTTATTTTAAGAATGTATCTTATTTTAGCTGTATATATTATATTTGCATTCTTAGAATTTTCTATTTCACATTCATATATGGATTTTTACTTTAACTGACATGTATATGTTTATTTAATCAGCAATTCAGATTGACCATGATAACTTAAGAGAGAAAACAGTCAAATTATGTCACTTCATAGTTCACAACTGTGTTGAACAGACCCTAAAATGATCTTATCTTCTAGTGCTCATGCCTTGTATAATTTTCTCTCCCTGAGTGTGGACATGCAGTGAGAGTTGTTTCTAAACAACAGTATATGTCAAACATTATGGAAAATTATTACTATAGCCATATCCTATTTTATAAGACTTCATTTCACTAGAAGATTCAGACTAAAAACTTTCTCCTTTACTGGCCTTTGAAAAATTAAGCTGCCATGGTGTGAGAGGATCTGTAGAGATAACTCGTTGTAAAGAAACTTTAAGAAGCTTCTAGGAGCTCATAGCAAGGCCTGGACAGCAGCTAGCACATTATTGGGACCTTATGCCTACAATTGCAAAAGGAATTTACAAATAGGCTGAATAAGCTAACAGGAGGATCCATCCCTTGTCAACCCTCCAAAGGAGAACCCAGTCTGGCACATAGAAGCTTTGCATAGGACCCAGTTAAATTGTACCCAGATACCTGATCCACAAAAATTATGAGGTAATAAATGCTTTATTTAGAATGCTAAGTTCATGGTAATATTCTACGCAGAAATTAAAGCCTAGTAAACATTTAAATAAGGAAAAGTTAATATCAGTTTTATTGTTAGCTAGTCTTAGAAATCATTTTAAGTAACACTCTAGAGAAGTTATTTTTGACAAGACATTATAAATATATTCCTACATAATTAAAACAACAAATCTACTTTTTCTACTTGGTCATTGCTGCCTTTTCAATATTCCCTTTCTAAGTGACTAAACAAAATAAACGTGTGCTTATAATTAATTTCATGGGCTTCCCAGGTGGTGCTAGTGGTAAAGAATCCACTTGCCAGTTCAGGAGTTGCAAGAGACATGGGTTCAGTCCCTGGATCAACACCTGGTTAAGGTAATGGCAACCTGCTCCAGTATTCTTGCCTGGAAAATTCCATGGACAGAGGAGCCAGGCAGGCTACAGTCCATGGGGTCTCAAAGAGTCATACACAGCTGAGCACAGATATACAGTATAAAAATTTCATAACTGTTTTATACTATATGTTTTCTTCTGTTGATTATAATTTCTTGTATTAATAAAACATTATAAAATGTTAGATTTCAACTCAGTTATAAAGAATTTCATACTTTCTAGACTTATGTTCCACAGTTCAGTTCAGTTCAGTTAATTCACTCAGTCATGTCTGACTCTGCGACACCATGAATCACAGCACACCAGTACTCCCCGTCCATCACCAACTTCTTGAGTTCACTCAGACTCACATCCATCAAGTCAGTGATGCCATCCAGCCATCTCATCCTCTGTCGACCCCTTCTCCTCCTGCCCCCAATCTTTCCCAGCATCAGGGTCTTTTCTAATGAGTCAACCCTTCCCATGAGGTGGCCAGACTACTGGAGTTTCAGCTTTAGCATCATTACTTCAAAAGAAATCCCAGGGCTGATCTCCTTCAGAATGGGTTGGTTGGATTTCCTTGCAGTCGAAGGGACTCTCAAGAGTCTTCTCCAACACCACAGTTTAAAAGCATCAATTCTTTGGCACTCAGCCTTCTTCACAGTCCAACTCTCACATCCATCCAGGACCACAGGAAAAACCATAGCCTTGACTAGATGGACCTTAGTCAGCAAAATAATGTCTCTCTTTTAAATATGCTATCTAGGTTGGTCATAACTTTTCTTCCAAGGAGAAAGCATCTTTTAATTTGATAGCTGCAATCACCATCAGCTACAGTGATTTTGGAGACCCCCCAAAATAAAGCCTGAGAATGTTTCCACTGTTTCCCCATCCATTTCCCATGAAGTGATGAGACGTGTTGCCATGATCTTTGTTTTCTGAATGTTGAGCTTTAAGCCAACTTTTTCACTCTCCACACTTTCAATTCCATCAAGAGCCTTTTCAGTTTCTCTTCACTTTCTGCCATAAAGGTGGTGTCATCTGCATATCTGAGGTGATTGATAGTTATCCTGGCAATCTTGATTCCAGCTTGTGTTTCTTCCAGTCCAGAGTTTGTCATGATGTACTCTGCATAGAAGTTAAATAAGCATGGTGACAATATACAGCCTTGACATACTACTCCTTTTCCTATTTGGAACCAGTCTGTTGTTCCATGTCCAGTTCTAACTGTTGCTTCCTGACCTGCATACAGGTTTCTCAAGAGGCAGGTCAGGTGGTCTGGTATTCCCATCTCTTGAAGAATTTTCCNAACGAATCACCAGTCTATGTTTGATACAGGATGCAGGATGCTTGGGGCTGGTGTACAGGGATGATCCAGAGAGACGTTGTGGGGTGGGAGGTGGGAGGGGGATTCGGGATTGTGAGCTTATGTACACCTGTGGTGGATTCATGTCGATGTATGGCAAACCCAATAGAGTTTGTAAAGTCAAATTTAAAAATAAATAAATAAATAAATAAATAAATAATTAGTTGACTCTACTTTTCCTGAATACTGAAGCCTCCAGACACAATAGATATAAGTAATGTCCAATGCTTTAAAGACCTCTTGGGTGACTTTAGAAGTAAATGATGTTTCATTGTCTCTTTGTAATGACCTGGGCAGAGCAAATCTCAGAATGATCTAATTGAGCAGGGTTTTTTTTGTTGTTTTTTTTTTACCACCTCCTCAGCCTTCTCAGTCTGGGTGGGAAAGCCTTCAGTCTATCATGTGAATGGATCTATCATGACTAATAGGTATTTATATCCTTGAGAAACTGGCATCTGTGTGAAGTCCATCTGCCAGTCCTCTACTCTGTAGGTCTCATGCCATTGGACAGGCTGGGCCAACTGGGGTCTCTGAGCTCCTTGGGAGTTGGCAAGTGGGACAAGAGGAGACCACTTGCTTTTTAGTCGTTTGGAGGCATATTCCTCTGAAGGACCTTTCTAGTAATCTTTGGAGGGCCCTTTACCCTAAACAAGTGATGGCATGTAAGGAGTTAACAAACTTCCATTGGAGGTTCCCAGGCAGAAAAAGGAGTCCCTCCTTGTTGAACCACCCTATACGATCTTGAAAGCCCTTACCTTTAGCTTTAAGAGTCTCACTTTCAGTATATGAAGGAGTTTCTGGTTAATTATGGGCTTCCCTGGTAGCTCAGAGGTTAAAGCATCAGCCTGCAATGCAGGAGACCTGTGTTTGATCCCTGGGTCTGGAAGATTCCCCTGAAGAAGGAAATGGCAACCCACTCCAGTATTCTTGTCTGGAGAATCCCATGGACGGAGGAGACTGGTGGGCTATAGTCCACCGGGTTCCAAAGAGTCGGACACAAATGAGCGACTTCACTTCACTTCACTTCACTTCTGGTAAATTAGTCTGTGGTACTAAGGTGGCAACCCCTATTAGATCATAGTTCTTTATGCTGCTCTATTAGCTGCCTGATCAGCTGCTTGCGTTCCCTCATGCCACTTCCCTTCTCCCTTTTTGGTGTCCTTTACAATGGGATACTGAAACCTTGGCAGGCAGATGTATTGCCCACAAGAGCCTAAGGATATGATCATCATATTTGACTGGGGACCCTTGGGATGTCAAGTGGCCTCTTCTTTTCAAATATCAGCATGTGCACGTATCACCAGAAAGGCACACTTGGGAGTCAGTGTAAATGGCTACTCTTTTTCCTTTTCCCAGCTCTAAAACTCGAATCAGGGCTATGAGCTCAGCTAACTGTGCTGAGGTACCTAGTGGCAAAGGTTTAGCCTTTATGGCCTCAAAATTGGAGACTATTGCATATCCAACTCTTCTTGTTTCTATCTAAACAAAGCTGCTCCATCAGTGTACCAGATTTCCACAGAATTGGTCAGAGGACCTTCTGACAATCCTCCTCGGGATTTTGCCTAATGGTCCAAAGTTTATGGGCAAGAGTGCAAGGGGAGATAGCCCTTGGGGTAGGAGGTAGGAGGTAGGAGGGTAACTGGGTTAAGGACCTCACAAGGGGATATTCAGGCTTGGATTTTCCATCAGCACTACTTGATATCTGAGGATTCTTTGATCAGACATCCATAAATGGCCTCTCTCATTCAGTAGTTGTTTCACTTGNCCCTTGGGGTAGGAGGTAGGAGGTAGGAGGGTAACTGGGTTAAGGACCTCACAAGGGGATATTCAGGCTTGGATTTTCCATCAGCACTACTTGATATCTGAGGATTCTTTGATCAGACATCCATAAATGGCCTCTCTCATTCAGTAGTTGTTTCACTTGGTAGCTGGTAAAAGTAGTTAGTTTGCCTCATGAAAGAGTTTTAAAGCATCTTCTATCAGGACAGCAATAGTTGCAACATTTCAAAGGCAGGGAAAGATCTCTTCTCAATAAGGGAGTTGAACACTCAGAGACCACCAGAGACTGGTGGGAAAATATTTTTCCACCCCAGCAATAAAGAAGTGTTCGGGTGAATCTTTTTGTAATCATTTTTCCTGTAGCACCCAAAAGGGTACAGGTTTGGGAGGAGAAGGCTCCAGAGTAGGAGGCCAGAACAAAGTAGATAGCCTCTGTGTCAACCAAGAACTCTCGGACCTATCTGCCACATCCAGTTGCACCCTTGGCTCTACCCCCATGATGGTTATCTGTGACAAGTGGACTGGCTGGAGTGGGCCGCTTCAGTCATGTTGAATCATCATGATTGAAGGCTTGGTGCTTGACCTTGAGTCCTGAAGGCAGAGTGCTGCCCAATGTCCCAGTTGATGACATTTGTAGCAAGCTGGTTTAGGAGACTTGTCACGGTTTTGTCACTCTTTGGCCCAATGTCCCACCTATCTTAGGCATTTGCCTCTTGCCTTGTCCTTTAAGGATTCGGGGTTTACCATAGGACTTCCCTGGGGATAGCCAGCATCTGGGCATGCCTTGTTTCTTTCCTTTTCTATCTTTTCTGGGCCTTGGCCTCCTTTTCCTGTTCTCTTCTATAAAAGGTGTTGGTGGCCGTCTGGACCATCTCGTCTAAAGAGTCAGCAGGGTCCTACTGCTGGAGGTGTTGTGACTTTATCTTGATGTCTAATGCACATTGGGACAGGAATTTGTCCTTTAAAATCACCTGTTGCTTATGTCTAAGTCCAGATTGGTAAACTTTTGGAAGGCCTCTTTTAGCCTTTCCAGAAAGGCAATAGGGTTCTCATTTGGCTCCTGAGTTATTGCTGAGACCAGGCACAGTCCGTCCCACAAGTCATAGGCTTCCTTCTATTTCCATGGGTGGACTTCCTTAGAGTTGAGTCTTTCTGAAGCTTATTCTACCCAGTACTGTTGCAACCTGAAAGCCTGGTGTTCCCAGGTCAGATCCCCAGGCAGGCTGAGGCATGACAACCTCCCGAGGACCAGATCACTAGGCAAGTCGACCTCCTGGGTCCCCCAGACTGGAGTTGGGCATCCCCAAGGTCTTCAGCATGACAAGTGCTAGGTAGGATTAAGGGGTTGTAATCTTAACTCTGCTGGTTTGTCCACTGCTGATTGGAATAGATACCATGATGTAAAGAAATCCAAGCCTGTGCCCTGAGACTGGGATCCTGGGTCATAGCCATAAGCCTTATCCTCTTACTGCTCTGAGGGAATGTAAGTGACTGATTTCCTCCCCTAGTCCTCCATAAGAGCAGTTTAGGATGTTTCCAGTGGTAAATATTTCATTGTCATAGACACACTTTAGGTAACAGGAGAAGTAATGACAAAGGAGTGGGTTATCTGGTCCTGTTAGGGGCATTGAAAGTGAAGTGAAGTCGCTCAGTCATGTCTGACTATTTGCGACCCTATGGACTGTATCCCACCAGGCTCCTCCGTCCATGAGATTCTCCAGGCAAGAATACTGAAGTGAGTTGTCATTTCCTTCTCCAGGGGATCTTTCCAACCCAGGGATCGAACCCAGGTCTCCTGCATTGCGGGCAGATGCTTTAACCTCTGAGCCACCAGGGANCACCAGGCTCCTCCGTCCATGAGATTCTCCAGGCAAGAATACTGAAGTGAGTTGTCATTTCCTTCTCCAGGGGATCTTTCCAACCCAGGGATCGAACCCAGGTCTCCTGCATTGCGGGCAGATGCTTTAACCTCTGAGCCACCAGGGAAACCCTGTTAGGGGCATTAAGAGTATTTTAACAGTAGGTGAGGTGGAGGATTTTGCTACAAGGGTTAAGGGTCCTGATTGTAGGAGTTCGTAAGTGTCTTAAGAACAAATTGATAAGAGACAACAAACCAGATGTTCCATAGAAGTGGAATGGAGATTTGATCCAGGGGATATGTTTGTAACTTTGGGAGAAAGGTAGTAAGAGCTTGGGCCCAAATGGCCTGCAGGACTAACTCCCAAATTGGCAAACGTTATCCCTGGAAGGCCAACTGCCCTTGAAGGGATGCAACCAACAGATGAACTTCTAGTAGGCATTGTGTGCCTGTCACCCTCCCTAGTGGATTCAATGAGAGATGCTGTTGTTGTATATGTTGTAGGAAACATGGAAGATGAAGGCCTGAATATCTAGAGAGATTGGAATTATATAGCATTTCTCTCCCAAGGGCCAGTTATTTTCTGGCTGTCCCTCCAGAAGATTGTAAAGGCAACATTTTGGGCCAGGAAAAGAGCATGAAACAGGAGGGAAGGGGGCAGGGCACAACTTTTGAAAGAATGACATAGCCTGAGGGCATAACATAAACCAATTAAAATAAGAAGGGTCCAAGATGACAGGTCAAATTCAACTAATCCTTGATCCTCAATCTGCAAGTTAACTGACACCCAAAGGAGCCAGGACAGTTCCAAGGCACTGTAAGAAGACTGAAGAGTGGGTGGTTCCCCAGTTGTTGGAATGATCCTCCCACTCATTAGCATGTGACATTACCCAGGCTGCATAAAACTAACCACACCACATTCCATGGCCACTGCACTCACCCTTTGATGGCCCACACTCTCAGAGTGTGCTTCTCTCTGAATCTGAACAAATCTACCTCTTACCTATTGCTGAGTCTCTCACTGAATTTTTTACAATGAGCTTGAGCTTCATTAGGTCCTAAAACCAGGCACCATGGATTTTGTCTGGGCTCAAGTCCCGGGAGAGAGGAGCTGAAGGACAGGATGAGAAAACAGTGAGAGAAATGTGCTGAGGAATCCCCTTCATAACCTGCCAGGAAATATGCTAAATACCTGACCTGTGCTCACCGTTTTCATTGCCCTGATACTTGGCACAAAGATTAAGGACAGAAAAACCCCCACCTGCTTGGGCAACAGCTACTAGAGGGCAGAGGATAGTGAAGTTTTCAAGACACACTGGGGAGTAGCCTCTCCAGAGTCCCTCAACTGTACCCACTGCTGCTCACCTGATCGAGGAAACAAGAAATGTGAGATTGTAAAGGAATTAAAGATTTTGTTAGCCATATGTCCTTCCAGCCATGGGGCAGAGGACCTCCTACCCCAGCCAGAGGTCTTCTGGAATCTGGGACTGAGCCATGTAAGCTTTCTGCAGAGTTTGTTTTTGCTGTCCAAGTTTCTAACACACTGGGCTTCTTGTCACTTCCACTGAGCTGGGTTTCTTCTCATTCAGCTTCCACTGTGGGAGGGGAGCTTTTGCTGAGTTGGGCTTCTACTGTGCTTGGCTTCTGCCTCGTAGGGGCTGAGCCAAGGTTGTTTCAGTTATGTTAAATCCTAGAAACAGCACCATAGGTGACAGGGGAGTGTGTAATTTCTCCGGTTTTGTCTCAACGCAGCAAAAATTTGAAGCGATGGAGGGACCAGCTTTACAGCTCCGTGTTACAGCTCAGTTTCATTTGTCATGCAAAGGAAAATACATTTTTTTCTCCTCCCTGTGAGCCTACTCAATGTAAATTGGGGCTAACCAGGAGGGCTGTTTGTTTTACCTGAGGTTCTCACTGTGGTCCTCTGACCTTCCTTTGTTCTGTTTTCATGGGCTTTTCCCTTCCTTGTCTTAACGAACTAAACATGCTTTATCATATTGTTTTAATAACATTTCAAAGAGGATATCAATTTTTAAATTGCTGGTTATAGAAATAATTCACATTCACTTATTTTAATGAATATTCATTTATTAACATATGAAAAACTTTGTACTGAGCACTAGTGATTAAAAAATACAGAATAGGCCTTGCTTGTAATGAACTTAGAAAACACTTGGAAAGATTCGCAGTTTAACTGTGAAATGGTAATAGTTTTAGGATAATATTAGAGTATTAGGAAATACTAAGGAATTTAAGAGAGTATAAGTATTTGGGAATAATAAGGCAAAATAATTAGTTTGCCTTAATTAATCTGGAAAGTTTATTTCAAATAAGGTATCATTTATATTAGGTCTTGGGTGAAATTTGGAATTTTTTAGGTAAACCAGTAAGCCATTCCACAGGCACAGACACATAATGTAAAGACAGTGAATGTTGTAAATGAGAAGTGCAGAAGTTGAAGAACAAAGGGCAAGTACTGGGGGATGAGGGCAGAGAAAGGTGGTGGAGTGCACAAGTCATTGGACACAATAACCTAAAAAAACATTTAGTGGTAGGAGGTGAAAGGGATTATTAGTTGGTGATAGGCTTGTTAAAAGAGGTGAGGGCAGGTCTTGAATACAAGACACGTAAGATAGTTGGAAAAGTTAAACAGAAAACCATATGGTAACTATCTCATGTGACAATGTTGAGAAATATGTTGGCAGTAAAAATTAAGGAATAAAATAATTCATATAAAGGTTGAATCCATAGAACAGAATTATGAAGTACAGACCAGAGATTCCTAATTTACAGGCTATTACTAACTGAAATACAGAATACAAGAGGAGCAGCCAGGTTACTGGTCAAGATTATAATTGATTGATTTCTTTTATTCCCTACTAACTTATATTATTGGAATGTCTTCAGGAAGTATACTCCTTGAGGCCTGGAATGAGTTAATGAAAAAATAAAAATACAAACAAAATTTTATTGGGCTAACTCAGTTAGAAATTTTAAGTATCACTTTATTCCAATTCTAGGATTTTCTGCAAAAACATAAAAAGATGGTAAAGAGTTGTGGTTAGACATGAAACTTACAATATCTTTGAGAACTAAAAATATTAACATATTATATAAGACATCCACTGTATAATCTTGTAAAGCAAAATAATCTTGCTTTATTCAAAGTAGAGACGGTGACACTTTTATAACCCTTCATCCGCAGCCTTTCTCTCCTAACATAAAGTGTCACTTATAAATCAGCCATGAAATGGGAGTAACTGTCCCTCTCATGAATAAGTGAATATGATTCACATTTCTTTCCCTCCTTTATCCTAAACTCTTTCAGCATCTATTCAGACTACTAAACATCAAGGCTTTTATGTGGAAAAACTGTCCATTGAAAGGATGTCTGAAGAGGCCAGAAAATATGCGTGAGATGCAAAATGAATTCAGTTCAGTTCAGTTCAGTTGCTCAGTCGTGTCACGCCAGGCCTCCATGTCCATCACCAACTCCCGGAGTTCACTCAGATTCACGTCCATCGAATCAGTGATACCATCCAGCCATCTAATTCTCTGTCGTCCCCTTTTCCTCCTGCCCCCAATCCATCCCAGCATCAAAGTCTTTTCCAATGAGTCAACTCTTCGCATGAGGTGGCCAAAGTACTGGAGTTTCAGCTTTAGCATCATTCCTTCCAAAGAAATCCCAGGGTTGATCTACTTCAGAATGGACTGGTTGGATCTCCTTGCAGTCCAAGGGACTCTCAAGAGTCTTCTCCAACACCACAGCTCAAAAGCATCAATTCTTCAGGGCTCAGCCTTCTTTACAGTCCAACTCACACATCCATACATGACCACAGGAAAAACCATAACCTTGACTAGATGGACCNCCTGACCTGCATATAGATTTCTCAAGAGGCAAGTCAGGTGGTCTGGTATTCCCATCTCTCTCAGAATTTTCCACAGTTTATTGTGACCCACACAGTCAAAGACTTTGGCATAGTCAATAAAGCAGAAATAGATGTTTTCCTGGAACTCTTTTGCTTTTCCCATGATCCAGTGGATGGTAGCAATTTAATCTCTGGTTCCTCTGCCTTTTCTAAAACCAGCTTGAACATCAGGAAGTTCACGGTTCATGTATTATTGAATTCTGGCTTGGAAAATTTTGAGCATTACTTTACTAGCATGTGAGATGAGTGCAATTGTGTCGTATTTTGAGCATTCTTTGGCATTGCCTTTCTTTGGGATTGGAATGAAAACTGCCCTTTTCCAGTTCTGTGGCCACTGCTGAGTTTTCCAAATTTGCTGGTATATTGACTGCAGCACTTTCACAGTATCATCTTTCAGGATTTGAAACAGCTCAACTGGAAGTCCATCACCTCCACTAGCTTTGTTTGTAGTGATGCTTTCTAAGGCCCACTTGACCACATTCTGAGATGTCTGGCTCTAGATGAGTGATCATACCATTGTGATTATCCGGGTCATGAAGACCTTTTTTGTACAGTTCTTCTGTGTATTCTTGCCACCTCTTCTTAATATCTTCTGCTTCTGTTAGGTCCATACCATTTCTTTGCTTTATTGAGCCCATCTTGGCATGAAATGTTCCCTTGGTATCTCTAATTTTCTTGAAGAGATCTCTAGTCTTTCCCTTTCTGTTGTTTTCCTCTATTTCTTTGCATTGATCACTGAAGAAGGTTTTTTTTATCTCTTCTTACTATTCTTTGGGACTCTGCATTCAGATGCTTATATCTTTCCTTTTCTCCTTTGCTTTTCATTTCTCTTCTTTTCACAGCTATTTGTAAGGCCTCCCCAGAAGTTAAGTGAAATTTTGATTTTATATTTGATATTTGATTTTTCATTTTTTGATTCATATTAACAGCTTATAAGGAAAGAGCTTGCTAAATGTTGTCTTTCCAGTTTTATGATTAAAATATTAACTGGACCCATTTTGTTTCATAAACCATTTTTATGTGTGTATATCTATGCTTATGTATGTATATATATCACAATTGAGATTATATTATATAAAACAGTTCATACAACTTTATTGAGATATAATTTATATACCACGGAATCTAATTGTTTCAAGTATAAACCTCAGTGATTTTTGTAAACTGACACAATTTTATAACCTTCACTATAGTCCAATTTTAGATTTGTATCAATCCCTAGTGTTTCAGCAGTAAAATGTCCACCTGCCAATACAGGAGATGTGCGTTCGTTCCCTGGAAAATCCCCTTGAGAAAGGAATGGAAACCCACTTCAGTTTTCTTGCCTGGAAAATCCCATGGACCAGAGAAGCTTGACATGCTACCATCCATGGGGTTACAAAAGTAAGACACGATTTAGTGACTGAAGAACAGCACAAATAATTCCAAGAGCTTCTTCCTGCTAATTTGTAATCTTTCATGTCCCTACTCACATACTCAGATACTATTTTCAGTCTCCATGCATTTGCCTTTTCTCAATAGTTCATAGATATGGAATCTAGATTTTTTTTTTTAAACATAGCATATGTTTTTGAGGTTCAGATGTATCTCACTATGTATTAGTAATTTGTTTCTTTTTGTTGCTAAGTAATATTCCATTGTATGGACCTAATACAGTTATTTTGTTTCATTTATTTATTGGCCTATAATGGTGAGGATAATTTCTTTGTATGGTATATAGGAAAGATATTGATTCATTTTTTGTATGTGGATATCCAGTTTTCTAAGACTATTATTTCCTCATTTACTTGCCCTGACATCTGTGTCAAAACTGAAATTGTCTATAAATGTAGATTTATTTCTAAATTTTCAGTTAAGTTCCACTGATTTATATCTGTACTCTTAATTGCAGTAACACACTTTGATTCTGGCATTATATTGAATTTTGAAATCAGTAAGCATAACTTTTCTAAATTTATTCTCCTTTTCAGTATTATTTTGGCTATTCTTGGGCCTTTGTATTTGTATCTAAATTTTAGTAAGAACTTGTTACTTTCTCCCCAAACGTCTTCTGGTATTACTATTTTTAGACATATTGCCTTGACTCTAAAGAGCAATTTGCAGAGAACGTCCATATTGTTAATATTGAATCTTGAAACCAAGAAGAAATACCATTGCATTTACCATGTTGTTCATTGTTTTTCAGTTACTAAGTCATGTCCAACTCTTTTGCTACCCCATAGACCATATAACCCACCAGGATCCTCGGTCCATGGGATTTCCCAGGCAAGAATACTGGAGTGGGTTGCTATTTCCTTCTCCTTGGGATTTTCCCAACCCAGGAATTGAACCTGTGTCTCCTGCATTGGCAGGTAGATTGTTTACCAGTGAGCCACCTGGGTAGCCTGCGTTTACTTAGATCTTCTTTAATCGTTTTCAGCATGTTGTGTAATATTTAATATATAGCATTTGTACTTCTGTTGGTGAGCTTATTCCAAAAAGGATGTTATTCTTTTTGATATTATCATAAATGGAATTATTGTTTTAACTTTAATTTTTGAATTTTTATAGACGTGTTTTTTATGCTTTAGTATTTTATAAGGTTACAGTAGTTAGACAGTACTTACACATATTTGTAAAGGCAAACTCCCTATTTTTCCAATATTGAACACCAGAATATGACTTTGTTTTATTTTTTGGCAATCAGTCTAGGAAATTTCTTGCATTTTTCATAATCTGACACTGAGATATACTTGGGTTGTAAGATTTTTATTAGAATTAACACCTGTGAATAGAGGAGGGGGAGGCAGGATTGGGCATGAAATAATTTGGGCAGGAATACTTGCTACACAAAGCCTTGACCAAATCAGTGGGAAGCTCTGTAGTCACTATTGTTCATAAAAGCATTCTATGTTGTCACTCTGCAATTGTTAAACCCTAGTACTCTCACCTTGCTCAATTGTGAGTCGAGCTGGGGGCTTCCGAGGGAAGGACATGACCTTACTCCTCACAGCTAGAGAACTGTCATTAATGGAAAAGGGGCATGGAGAGCACATCTTCATATCCACCTTCATAATTTCATTCAACTATTTGTTTTAATTTTAGAGGAAAAAATGGAGTCACTTTCTGTTGCTTCTATCTGGTAATGGGAGCTCTGTTTATAATACCAACCTCAGGTAACATATTTTTTACTATCAAACCATGTAATGAATCACCGCTTCCTTAGAAATGAAACTAGTTATCTGTGTCTAGGTCCAGAGTGATAATGCAGCCAGACCCTACTTCTAGGGTCTTTCAGTCTTTGGCCTAGCTCCAGCGTCTGTAAACTCAGATTTTTGTCTAAATGATAGACAATGTAATTAATGTAATAACCTTTGGAAATTCTTTCTGCTTTGTTTCAACAAAAACTTATTCTTTGATTCCTTTGCCTCTTGAATGTTTTAACTTTACCAAAAGGAGATTGTGAATTGGAGAAAGATTATAACTTATTGTTGGAAATTCCCATAGGATAAGGTCCTTTCTGAAAGTGAGGGAATTATTCTGGGATGTCTCTTTTTGTCCTTTAGTCTAACCTTACTATTTTTACTGTACTGAGGAAATTGCTTTCTCTCAGAGATAGAGCAAGTTCATGCAAATCCCACAAAGTGTGCAATAAACCCCTGCCTATGTATTATTTATGAAGAAAACTTGGTCCCCTATGTTTTATTCTTCAAGACTGTCATTCTATTTCAGCCCTAACTTGCTTACAATACCTTTTTTATTCCCATCTTTGAAAAACATTGTTAAAATCAAATGAAACAAAAGAAGAAAACAGTTAAATTATTTATATTTTTGCATGATCATCAATCTCTAGAACTTTCATGACAAGTAAATCTATAGCAAAAGATATTAAACCAAGCATATATGTAATGTAAGGCACCTTTGAAAAGCTAATGAGAAAAGAGAAATATTTTGATCTAGATATCTGTAGCATAAATCTTCCTGACATGATTGAAAATCAACTTTTTCTTTTTTTCCCTCATCAGGAAGTGATCTGACAAAAGAACCTCAAATAATTGCTCTCCAATACAATAAAATATATTTTAAAAGTTCCATAACTATAGGTTGTATCTTTTTATTAATACTGAGCTTTAAGACAGAGACTAATCATGTCCAGTTTAAGTTGCATCTTTAGTTTATTATTCCTAAGAATTTGTATTTTCATATCAATAAAATTGACACAAAGACATTTAGGAAATATTTATTTTTAAAATTCAAAGATTAACTGTGCTTAAAGTATATAAAATCATGAATTAAAAGATGTCATATTATGTAAAGCAAATTGTTCAATTTCAAGATTTCCATGACAAAAGAAAATTTGAAGCAGAGCTTCTCCTTATTGTTTAACTAGCAAGTGCTGAAGATGTTTACTATCATTCTAAGAAAATGAATTTTAAAACTATTACCAACACTTACATTTGCCTAAAATTAACATTACTTAAGAATTGTATTTTTCTTTCCCATTAAATTTCACCAACTTCTCATCAAAACACAAAAAGGATTTTCAGTACCAAGTTCAAAATTCTAAATAAAAGTGTAATAGAAGTCAACTAAAGGGAACTTTGAAAAACTTCTCTACCTATAACCTCTTTTAAAGAAAGTGATTAATTTATTTTCTGCAAATAACATTTTGCACTAGAAATGAGATTTGATATGGTCAGCTGTTCACATATAATACTCATGATTTTTGTATAGTTAGTAAATATATATGGTGATAGTGTTATCACTGTGTGATAGAAGAGCTTGCTTATAACAAGAAGACATTCACATCCCCAAATTATAAGGAAAAGATAATTTGTTATAAGGTTATTATTTATTTTCATGTGTATGTATTCCAGAACAAATTGATTTATACAAATGGGAGATCAGAATATGATGCATGAACATGATTAAAGCAAGAATCTCATGGAAGTCCAGGATGAGCCATGAGGCTAGATTCTCAGAATAAGGCATAGGTTAGGATCAGAAGATGTTTTAGGATCTAGGAAGCAGTAGTAAACAAACTACCCTTCTTCCTTATCAGTGGTTGATTGTACTTGCTCCTTTACAGCAAACAAAAGTCTCTAAATATGACTGTCTGTATTAATCCTGTCAAAAAGTCAGCTACTTTTTTTAACTCACCCATTAATACATTTTCACTAAATATACAGCTGTAGAAAAATTCACACTTTATAAGCATGCATCTCTATGAAACATCACAAAATTAGCATCAAGAAACTGATCATTTCTCCTCTGCATATATTTTTTATTTAGGCTTACTCAAACTCTTTCAGTTCAGTCCATTCAGTTGTACTGACTCTTTGTGACCCCATGAATTTCAGCATGCCAAGCCTCCCTGTCCATCACCAACTCCTGGAGTTCACTCAGACTCACATCCATCAAGTTGGTGATGCCATCCNGGGCAGGAGGAGAAGGGGACCACAGAGGATGAGATGCTTGGAAGGCATCACTGACTCGATGAACGTGAATCTGAGTGAACTCCGAGAGTTGGTGATGGTCAGGGAAGCCTGGCGTGCTGCGATTCATGGGGTCGCAAAGAGTCAGACATGACTGAGTGACTCAAATGAACTGAACTGAAGGTGATAGTTGTCTATGTAGGCCTTAGAAAGTAGCCTGAAATACCTTTCATTTCAGTTCATTTCAGTTCAGATGGGGCCTTAGAGTTATTCTGCTTAGTGTGTAGTAAGCATCCTGCCAGTAACCCTTCTGTATTAGCACCTGTGGAAGTATTGACTATCATTGGACCAAAAATTGATCGAAGAAAGTTAATTTTCCAGAAGGGAAATGAACAGCTATCACATAGATATTCCTCTTATACAAGAAAGCAGCCAACTCACTTGACTCCAGATTTCTTCTTCCTGGCCCTTTATCCTTAAACAAATCAGGCAAGTTAAACTGCTGCCATTTATAAGTACACTGACATCAGTAAATTACAAACTTTGCAATAGATTTGATCAATATCTGAAATTATGTTAATTTTTCTCTGAAATATAGATGAGACTTCTTCAGTAGAAAGCACATATTCCAAATAGTATTGCATTTAAATGTCTGGCACTTTAGCGTTTTCAATCTTTTTCTCTGGAGTAAGGTTCCCAAAATTAAAAACCCCCAAATGCAGTGATATTATTTGATTTATTGCTATATCCAGTGAGGTAGTAGTTATTGCTTTGCAAAGAGGAAATAATTTTATTGTTTTCTAGGGTAAAAAATAAGCAAAAAAAATATAGCATAAATTTAATACATGCTCAAGGAAATACCAAAAACAATTATTATAAATCATTATATGAGACAGAAAACAAGGAACAGCCATGAAATCTCCTCTAGATGCTTTCATTTTGGTTGAGAAGCTATTTGGTTTGCTCTGATACATTCCTGATATAGTGTGGAAATGGGTTTACTAGATATATAATGCATCATCTGGTTACCTGTAAAAGGGAAAGCTCCTGGGAAATCACTTCAATATTATCCGGGAAAACTCATTTGATGGTCTGTACCAGTTAATTGAAGAAGTTAAGGAGACAAGTCTTGCCTATTGGCAGTTCTCTGTGATCAGTATTTCCCAGACTTTGTTGACCCTTTTAAATAGGAGACACCAATTATTCGATTAGGTGTTAACAGGGATGCAAACTGACACTGGCAGCTGATCACAGAGTGGGACACGTCAGCTTCCAGGTTCCCTGTCTGGTCTGGCTGAAAGCAGCTACAGGTCATTTGTAAACTTCATGTCGACTTCTAAAAGATCTGAGGACACTAGTCATCTCTGAACTTACAAGAACCCAATTCACCCATGGCCTGCTAATTAAAAGAAAGACAGATGGAGAAAGAGACAAAAAAGAAACACAACCTTTTTTTTTTTTTTTTAAGTAGTATAAGGAAACTTGGTGAGATAAGGAGCAGTTCTAATATTTCCACTCAAATAAAAATTAAACAGAAATGTACTAGCAATCTCTTAGAAACTGAAACCTAACAAATTTTCTCAAACAGGACTGCAGTTTAATTTGTGTAACAAAAGAAGATATTCCATTAGATATCACATTTTCTGTGTTGCAGATGCTGGACTTCCCTGGTGGCTTAGATGGTAAGGAATCCTCCTCCAATGCAGAGGATGTGGGTCTGATCCCTGGATCAGGAAGATACCCTGGAGAAGGGAATGAGTACCCAGTCCAGTATTCTTGCCTGGAGAATTCCATGGATAGGGGAGCCTGGTAGGCTACAGTCCCTTGGGTCTCAAAGCATAAGACATGTCTGAATAACTAACACTTTCACTCACTGTTTTCAAATATTATGTTAAAAAAAAAAAAGTTGGTCATTGACAGCTAGGACCGAGAAGGGACATTTGAAATCAACTGGGCCAGAATTTCCTTGGCCTCTGGGAAGTAAATGTCAGTGCCATCCTCCAGTCACATGTCAAACAAAAACATGCACTCATATTGCCTCCATATTTTATAGACTGAGAAAGGAAATAAAATAAAAATCAGATGACACTAAAGTTAATTTGCAAAAGGTCAATACTCAGAATTAGACTTACTCAAATTATGGTTCTCTCACTTATCCAATAAAGATCTTGGGAAAATTGTTTTACCTCTATCAGCATCTGCTTGTTTCATTTGTTAAGAGCAAAGGCGGCTGCATTTACCACTGATAGATGCTTTGCTTGCTTTTTCAGCTTATGTTAAATATTTTATCAGGAAAAAAGATATGATTTTCAATGTTTCTAAATCTTTAAAATTTATTTTATTCATTATAATAGCTAAAATGGAAATTTGTAATTAACAATTCTGTATTTCAAGACTTTTCTTATGCTTCTCAGAAAATTCAGAAAAGATCTCTTAAATTAAAGATCTAAATTTAGTTCCCATATCAACCATATACCTATTCTGGGGTTTAAACAATAAAATTATTTCAGTGAGCTTTGATTCCCCTTATCTATTATAGTGACAATAAGATATACTTTATTAAACAAGGTTTTCTAAGAATTAAATAGTCTTGGTAAAATATAAAGCACTATAAAGGACCTAACAGAAGCAGAATATATTAAGAGGTGGCAAGAATATACAAAGAACTATACAAAAAAGTTCTTCATGATGCAGATAATCATGATGGTGTAATCACTCACCTAGAGCCAGACATCCTGGAATGTGAAGTCAAGTGGGCCTTAGGAAGCATCTCAATGAACAAAGCTAGTAGAGGTGATGGAATTCCAGTTGACCTATTTCAAATCCTAAAAGATGATGCCATGTAAGTGCTGCCCTCAATATGCCAGCAAATTTGGAAAACTCAGCAGTGGCCACAGGACTGGGAAAGGTCAGTTTTCATTCCAATCTCAAAGAAAGGCAATGACAAAGAATTTGCATACTATCACACATTGCACACATCTCATATGCTATGAAAGTAATGCTCAAAATTCTCCAGGCCATGCTTCAACAATACAGGAACTATGAACTTCTAGATGTTCAAGGTGGTTTTAGAAAAGGCAGAGAAACCTGAGATCAAATTGCCAATATCCACTGGATCATCGAAAAAGCAAGAGAATTCCAGAAAACATCTATTTCTGCTTTATTGACTATGTCAAAGTCTTTGACTATGTGGATCACAGTAAACTGTGGAATACCAGACAACCTGACCTGCCTCTTGAGAAACCTATATGCAGGTCAGGAAGCAACAGTTAGAATAGGACATGGAACAAGAAACTGGTTCCAAATAGGAAAAGGAGTACATCAAGGCTGTAAATTGTCACCCTGCTTATTTAACATATGCAGAGTACATCATGAGAAACTCTGGGCTGGAATAAATAAGTACAAATTGTAATCATGATTGCTGGTAGAAATATCAATAACCTCAGATATGCAGATGAAACCACCCTTATGGCAGAAGGGTGAACTAAAGAGCCTTTTGATGAAAGTGAAAGAGGAGAGTGAAAAAGTTGGTTTAAAGCTCAACATTCAGAAAACGAAGGTCATGGCATCTGGTCCCATCACTTTGTGGCAAATAGATGGGGAAACAGTGGAAATGGTGGTTAACTTTATGTTTTTGGGCTCCACAATCACTGCAGATGATGACTGCAGATGGTGATTGAAATTAAAAGACACTTACTCCTTGGAAGGAAAGTTATGACCAACCTAGAAAACAGAGACATTACTTTGTCAACAAAGATCCATCTAGTCAAGGCTATGGTTTTTCCAGTAGTCATGTATGGATGTGAAAGTTGGACTATAAACTAAGCTGAGCTCCTAAGAATTTAAGCTTTTGAACTGTGGTGTTGGAGAAGACTCTTGAGAGTCCCTTGGACTGCAAGAAGATCCAACCAGTCCATCCTAAAGGAGATCAGTCCTGGGTGTTCTTTGGAAGGACTGATGCTGAAACTGAAACTCCAATACTTTGGCCAGCTGATGGGAAGAGCTGACTCATTGGAAAAGTCCCTGATGATGGAAAGATTATGGGCAGGAGGAGAAGGGGATGACAGAGGATGAGATGTTTGGATGGCATCACTGACTCAATGGACATGAGTTTGGGTAGATTCCAGGAGTTGGTGATAGACAGGGAGGCCAGTTGTGCTGTAGTTCATGGGGTCACAAAGAGTCAGACATGACTGAGTAACTGAACTGAACTGATATAACTTCAGGTTTATGAGTTCTTAAGAGCCTAGAGAAAAATTTATTCACTTTTCTTGATACTAAAATATTGCCGTTATATAATTGTACAAAGATTGCATTTTGTAGGGTTTTTTAAGGGGCACAATTACTTCCTATTTAATTTTAGTGTCTATTACCGTTTTCCAATATTCCAAGTTACAAAGTCCTTGGTTGGTTAGTTGGTCAATTGCATTCCCTAATATAGATGGACATTTTCTAGATGAAGTCTCAGTCCCAAACTGGTTTGTTTTGCTTGTTTATTTGCTTGTGTGCTGTTTGTTTTACTCAAATCTGACCAATTTTATGTTCCTTTAATTCAGAGTCCTATTAACTTCCTGATTAACCTAAATCAGGTTATCAGGATATGAATACCAGCTGGTTGACCCTCTTAGCTATCTGTGTATTGGAGCAGAGGAAGCAAAAAATATAAAAGTTAACAGTGTTGATACTGTTCTAGAAGGCATCACCAGATAGCTGGGGCCAACATGGGTATCATAAAGTATAAACATAACATTAAAAAGCAGTTGGGACATCATTAATATAGCAATATTGATTGTTCCCATTTCAATCTTTCTCAGTCCCCTTCACAATAACAACTGGTAACTATTTATAGACAAAACACCATTGTGAAAATCCCAGAAACTGGGGTGACACTGAAGCAAACTGTGGACCACAAAGCCCAAGAAGGACCTCACTTGAAGAGTAAAAGAGCGGCTCCATGCTGACTGCATCTCCCTTCCCCAGGCCAGAACAGCATCACACTGAGAGGTCCCCTTTGGTTTTTCCAGTTGTATAAACAAGCCCAACATGGACATACAGCTCCCCTATTTTTGCAGGGTGCTTCCCAGGAGGCCCATCCTTGTATCTCACCTCATGGGGACCACTGGGGAGATGTGCATGGCTTAATACCTGAGGATCAGATGGAGATTGGGGGTAGAAAAGGACATGGGGCTTATAGCAATTATCTCTTGGATCTTGGCAGACTTCATTTCACATCACAGTTGTGCCAAGTGGAAATCTCAGCCAGAGCCTCTGTCCATCTGCGGAGCTGTGTTCATGGCCCTACTGGTTGGGTGCTCAGTAGGCAGTTTGCTTGGTTTATGTCACCAGTCAGCACACTGTGCCAGCCATGGGGCTCATTTTAAGGCCCTATCCAAGCCAGAAAATTAAATTCAAAGCTGAATTTATTGCTAAAGATAGTTGCCAGTCCAGTTTGCCAGATCAGGAAGCTAACCAGAGAAATCAGATAGCTACATACCTCTCTTTCAGCCATGCTTGCAGAGACACCAAAGGAGAGATCACAGATAGCCGCTCTGACCATCTCAGGGCTGAGCTGTAGCATTGTCTGGCCAGGGAGTCAGCCGGTAGTTCTGCCTGTCTTGGGTAATCTGTCAGTGAGCCATACTGGCCATAAGCATGTTCTACAGTCGTCCCTGGGCCAGTGGGGGTTGGTGGGAGGGGTGATTGGGGGATTGTGAAAGCTCACATAACAGCTGATTATAGCTTCCAGACTCACCCATCCAGAAAGCCTGAACAGCGAATCCAGGGAGCCATGGAACTCATCCTACCACTATGCATGAGCAAGGATCCAAGCCGGGAGTTCTGCCTAACTGTGAAGTGTAACATCTGCCCCCACATAACACAGGAGCCTTAGCAATGATCCTGGGCAGCTTCAGAATCTAACAGGGCCACTCAGCACATTGCACAGGCCTACCCCACAGTAGTGCTTAATCTATGATCTTACCTGATGGCTAAGTATAGTCTGAGGCCTTTTCCTGTCAGTGACCCAGTTCAGCCATAGTACAAAATCTGTAGCCCTACCCAGTGAGGCAGCTCAGACAGTAATCCTGGTCAACGAGGGAGTCAGTCTACAGCCCCAGTCAACTGTGGGGTACAGCTGTGAGGACCTCCCAACCAAAGGATGCAACCAGAAATCTTGTCCAGTAGTAGAACTAGGGGATACCTCGTGGTAAGGCCCACCTTGCATATTTACCCAGATTTGGGAAACATTATGCACTGAAATTTGGATTAATGCTTTAGCATCTTACAGATAGCTAGACTAGAAGCAAATCATTCAGTCCAGTATAAAGGCCTGAGACCATTTAATCATTAGTATTTTTTTAGTTTTGATTTATTTTTATCTTTACCATAATTTTATATTTCTGTGAAGTCTTTGAGCATCTAGGGCATTTAATGAGATATCGCCCACTCAGGAAGCCTCTATCTTCCGCCATCCCAGAGATATCTATTCAGCTTCTTTACTGGCTGAGCCACAAAGGAAGCCCAAGAATATTGAAGTGGGTATCCTATCCCTTCTCCAAGGAATCTTCCTGACCTGGTAATCAAACCTGGGTCTCCTGCATTGCAGGTGGATTCTTTACCAACTGAGCTATCAGGGAAGCCTATTGTATGTCAAAGTTAGTATAAATATTTAGAGTTTCTCATTTTTTCTCACTCATTAGTTAAAACGTCTCTACTATTTATTTCATCTGTTCATATAATCACCTGTTTTGCTGAAAGTTTTCACTTTTGTCTCAGGTTTAAAGGATTTTTTAACAAAATAAACTGCTTGTTATAAAAAAATAAATAATACAGATAAAAATAAATTTATAAACAATAAAAACAAATGATATAGCAAATAAATATAAACAAATATAAACAAATAAATTTATTATATACAAATAAATAATGCAAATCTAGCTTACTTCCAATATACTGATAATAAAAGAAAAGAGAAACAGAAAGAGCAGAGGCTACATCACCAAATGGGATTTTGACCAACATCCATACTTAATCAGAGTTGGGAAGTCCCTTGTCACAACCCATCTGGAGTTCCAGTTGGGAAAATGGCCAAGGCGGGGGCCCAGGCAGAATGTCCACTTCATGGGTGAGACTTCAAAGATTGCAGTTTGGGTTCCCATTTATAATCCCAGGATGCAAACTGATATAATCATCAATCAGGGAGCAAATTGCAATTCTGGTTTCTTGTTAATGTTATTTGTTTTGTCATGTAAAACTTGGATGTTGTTAAGCCCTGGGCTTGGTTGGCCAGGCCCCCTCCAGTGGCTTAATGAATTCTGAGATCAGCTCCCTATTTATCTATTATGTTTCTCTTCCTACACTCAGAGCAGGTGTGGCTGACACCCACAGCAGTAGTCTGGGCAGTGTCCAGGTAGGTCAAAAGCAAGGTCAGAGGCCTGCTCTGCTTTGTCTCTGAAGCCTAAATAAGACTATTTATTTATTTATTTATTTTTAAGATGTACAGCAGAAACTAACATTGGTAAAGCAACTATATTCCAATAAAAGTTAATTAAAAATATAAGTAATGCCTAAATAAGACTATTTATTTAATTTCCCTACTTTGGCCACCTCATGCGAAGAGTTGACTCATTGGAAAAGACTCTGATGCTGAGAGGGATTGGGAGCNGGCCCACCTTGCATATTTACCCAGATTTGGGAAACATTATGCACTGAAATTTGGATTAATGCTTTAGCATCTTACAGATAGCTAGACTAGAAGCAAATCATTCAGTCCAGTATAAAGGCCTGAGACCATTTAATCATTAGTATTTTTTTAGTTTTGATTTATTTTTATCTTTACCATAATTTTATATTTCTGTGAAGTCTTTGAGCATCTAGGGCATTTAATGAGATATCGCCCACTCAGGAAGCCTCTATCTTCCACCATCCCAGAGATATCTATTCAGCTTCTTTACTGGCTGAGCCACAAAGGAAGCCCAAGAATATTGAAGTGGGTATCCTATCCCTTCTCCAGGGAATCTTCCTGACCTGGTAATCAAACCTGGGTCTCCTGCATTGCAGGTGGATTCTTTACCAACTGAGCTATCAGGGAAGCCTATTGTATGTCAAAGTTAGTATAAATATTTAGAGTTTCTCATTTTTTCTCACTCATTAGTTAAAACGTCTCTACTATTTATTTCATCTGTTCATATAATCACCTGTTTTGCTGAAAGTTTTCACTTTTGTCTCAGGTTTAAAGGATTTTTTAACAAAATAAACTGCTTGTTATAAAAAAATAAATAATACAGATAAAAATAAATTTATAAACAATAAAAACAAATGATATAGCAAATAAATATAAACAAATATAAACAAATAAATTTATTATATACAAATAAATAATGCAAATCTAGCTTACTTCCAATATACTGATAATAAAAGAAAAGAGAAACAGAAAGAGCAGAGGCTACATCACCAAATGGGATTTTGACCAACATCCATACTTAATCAGAGTTGGGAAGTCCCTTGTCACAACCCATCTGGAGTTCCAGTTGGGAAAATGGCCAAGGCGGGGGCCCAGGCAGAATGTCCACTTCATGGGTGAGACTTCAAAGATTGCAGTTTGGGTTCCCATTTATAATCCCAGGATGCAAACTGATATAATCATCAATCAGGGAGCAAATTGCAATTCTGGTTTCTTGTTAATGTTATTTGTTTTGTCATGTAAAACTTGGATGTTGTTAAGCCCTGGGCTTGGTTGGCCAGGCCCCCTCCAGTGGCTTAATGAATTCTGAGATCAGCTCCCTATTTATCTATTATGTTTCTCTTCCTACACTCAGAGCAGGTGTGGCTGACACCCACAGCAGTAGTCTGGGCAGTGTCCAGGTAGGTCAAAAGCAAGGTCAGAGGCCTGCTCTGCTTTGTCTCTGAAGCCTAAATAAGACTATTTATTTATTTATTTATTTTTAAGATGTACAGCAGAAACTAACATTGGTAAAGCAACTATATTCCAATAAAAGTTAATTAAAAATATAAGTAATGCCTAAATAAGACTATTTATTTAATTTCCCTACTTTGGCCACCTCATGCGAAGAGTTGACTCATTGGAAAAGACTCTGATGCTGAGAGGGATTGGGAGCAGGAGGAGAGGCGGATGACAGAGGATGAGATGGCTGGATGGCATCACTGACTTGATGGACATGAATCGGTGAACTCCGGGAGTTGGTGATGGACAGGGAGGCCTGGTGTGCTGCAATTCATGGGATCGCAAAGACTTGGACACGACTGAGTGACTGAACTGAATTGAACTGAATATCACCCAGTACATTGCAAAAGAAACCTGAGGTGATTTGGCTTGTTATACACTGTGAGAATCTCTGAGTAAGTTTATGGAGATTAAGACCTAGGAAAGTGGGCAGAATGTTCTAAACTTCTGTCATTAATGGTTTCTTACTATCATAGTAATCAATATTCAGCCTCTACAACTTTGCAAAAATTACTATTGATATGTTTCTACCAGCTTTAATCCAGGTAAAATGATCTCAGTTGTGACTGTCTGTATTTGCCTGTCTCTCCAGATTTGGAGGTGATGGCTCACCCTACAATGTCTGTCTCTGATGGTTCCAAGAAAAGTCATTGATTTTCAGTTTGCTCAGCATTTTTCTTGTTGTAAGGACAGGAGTGGTGACTTTTCTTTTCTTTTCTTTTCTTTTTTGGCAGAGTTGAGATCCAACCAGTCCATTCTGAAGGAGATCAGCCCTGGGATTTCTTTGGAAGGAATGATGCTAAAGCTAAAACTCCAGTACTTTGGCCACCTCATGCGAAGAGTTGACTCATTGGAAAAGACTTTGATGCTGGGAGGGATTGGGGGCAGGAGGAGAAGGGGACAACAGAGGATGAGATGGCTGGATGGCATTACTGACTCGATGGACGCGAGTCTGAGTGAACTCCAGGAGTTGGTGATGGACAGGGAGGCCTGGAGTGCTGCGATTCATCGACACAACTAAGCGACTGAACTGAACTGAAGAGTCGGACATGACTGAGTGACTGAACTGAACTGAACTGAAACCAAACATTACCAAAATATCATTTCATAGATAACTTTTTTTTTTAATTTTAATAAATTCCATAAAATAAATGTATCATCATTATGAAAACGGGTAAATGTATATCTATATATATGTTAGGGGAAGAATGCTGACTGAAATTGCCCATCCTGGGCAGGCACCATAGTAACCATTTGAATGAGTTGTTTTATGACAGGAGGTCCTGGTAAGGAACACAAAATTAATAAGCCACCATGAACCCGACCACCAACCAGAAGAGTTCGGGAAATGTCAAAAGGAGACACCACATGTTTTACCACCTCCCAGAATCCTTCTCTCTGGCATCCATCTTGGATGAACAAGGCTTGCACCATCAGGAAGTACTCTTAGTCTGAATAATTGGTTAAGGACAACCTGGAAACTAATCCCATCACCACAAAACCGGAGAAGAGACTGAAAGCCATGTGACAGAGCTGTTCTCCTGGGTTCCCTTACCCTACTGCTCTCCACCTGGGTGCCCTTTCCCAATAAAATATCTTGCTTTGTCAGCACACGTGCCTCCTTGGACAATTCATTTCTGAGTGTTAGACAAGAGACAAGTTTCAGGCCCTGGACAGGGTCCTCCTTCCTATAACAAGTGGTGACTCTGGTGGGGACTATTCTTTGCTGTGACTGACATCCTGACCACTTGGGATATTCAGGGGTCAGCTTGCCTGCCAGTGGACCAGACCCAGCAGCCACACCTGGGACCCTTTGTTCCCTGGTCTCCTCCTGGTGGGGACAACTGGCCAGACTGCTCCAACCAGTAAGGAACAAGAGACTTCATTGACCTCTCTCTCCTTCCTTCTCTCTTTCCTTCCCTTAACCTTTCCTTTCCTTCCCTTTTTTTCTATTTCCTCAGTCCTAGACACATGAATCTGGTCAAAGGGTCTCAGCCTGAGCTGAGGATTGGAGACTGATCACCTCCTCTTGGAAAAGAACTTGAATTCTGGTTCTTTCCTAGTTTCTGATAGGGCTGAGTTCCAGTCCTCCCTTCTCTGGAGGCCCAGGGTAAAGTCCTGTAATGCCTGGCTATATGCAGATGGCAGGAGATGTCTGTAAGACTACCCCTTTTGCCCCCAATCCCACCTCCTTCCCCTTCTTTAAACCTGACTTCCTTTCCTCTCTTTGAAATCTTTGAAGATCTGGGATATTTTCATTTAGTCTATTAGTACTTGGATCTGAAGTTCTATGTCTCTATAGGAGGTTTTCTGAGAGACTGTTTTCTTGTATCTAAGTGAGTGTTTGAGGAGGACTACCAGGTCTATGTGTGTATTTTAATTCTGTGTTCTGTGTTGTGATTTTCTGATGGCCATTTTGCTTTGTCTGGCCACCATTTGGTTTAGACCTGCTGTCATTTTGTTAAAACTTGATTTTCTTTCCCTGTGTCTTGAGACCAGGGCTCTGGCTCTGTTCTCAGGAACACTTCTCTAGACCATTTCTAACTTCTGAGACTGAGGAAAAATGGGAAAAAGCCTTTAAAATTTTTATTTATTCCAACTTTTTTTTTATAAACTAGTAAATTTTATATTATAATATCTAATTCATGAGTAAGCTTAGAAGATGAAGCGAGATCTTACACTGTGTCTATCTAAATATGTCTTGGTACATCTTTGTCTCTGGGTAATATTTTTGAGCTTAATTTGTAAATGAGCTCTATTTAATTGGCTTAAAGTAAAGTAAGTGCTTACAAATCAAATAATTCTAAATTAAACAATAAATTCCAGGTTCATATGAAGCAGGAAATATTCAGTATTAAATACCTGATGTTAATGTTTGTTTATTGACCTATCTAATATAGACATGTCTTAAAGTAATTAACATTAAGTAGAATATTTTCATTGTACCTAAGTTCAATATAAGTTAAATATTATCATATCTGTTATAAGTTTGTCAACAAGGAAATTATCTCGAGTGAAGAAACTTCTAAAAATATGTAAATGAGATATGAGCTTTTAGATAAACTCTATTAAGAATAATTATTCTTTAGGAATATCTGTCTAAATTAACCTCTCCAGATTGGTGTAACTTTAATTTCTAAGGGTTGTGCTAAACGAAGTGTTGGAAGTCTATTGAATAGTTAGGTCATTTCCAAATAAAAAAAGATTTTGAAACATTTACTACTAAACACTAATATCCTTATACAGAGAAACAAAAGAGATTTGGGACTATAAATGAATAATATTTGGTGCCATCCTAACATGTTCTAAGAAAGCATGGGTTTTAGAAATTATCACTGGTATTTATGCTTACCAATCTATAAAATGCTAATATAAAAGTTAATTCTTTGTTGCTTAAGGAAAGTAGTAAGTGTGTTTTCAGTTAAAAAANTCTAAGAAAGCATGGGTTTTAGAAATTATCACTGGTATTTATGCTTACCAATCTATAAAATGCTAATATAAAAGTTAATTCTTTGTTGCTTAAGGAAAGTAGGAAGTGTGTTTTCAGTTAAAAAAAAAACAAGGTAGGAAAAAATACTAAAAAGAGTTATGCATGATCAAGATTTTCTATAATTGGATTACATTACATTACCTAATTAGTTAGATAAGTGGATTTTATTAGGAATGACACATCCATAGACAAACTGGTTGGAGCTAACTAAGTCCAAGATAGCAGAGTTGACGTTCACTAGACCTTGAGACGTATATATACCCATTGTAACATATCAACAAGCTAAATGACAGACCCGTCAACATTGACTAAATCTGACCAACGGTTCTAAACACATTTAATTAATCTTTTTGACAAAACTTGCTAAATCAAATTATTTTGAAGTTCCTTTGACCTCTAGCTAAATTTGGGGTGCTTCAGAGGGCCCCTGAAATATCACAAAGGGAGTTATTAAACTGTGTTTATTTGGTTAGTTAAATTACATGAACAATATTATTATATGAGTAATAAATCCTCTCATGTTATAATATATGGTAAATATTGCTAATATAGATTTCCTAGAAATTATATGGAGTTCTTATCATTCTGATATGTCCTGGTATTCTAATGGAAAACCTGATAACTTCATAAAAGTTAACAAAGGACTGAATAAGCCAGTGAATATGCTTATAACTTTTATGGCTTCTATTGGAAAAAATATGGGTTTGAATCTTATGTTTTCCCAGGCGTAGGGAAAACCTTCCTCTCAAACTAATTATGACAATAATTTGATAAAATTATGTTATAAACAAAACAATTATATTTTCTATGTGACTCCTCCATAAATTGGAAACTTTTAGGTTTCCAGTAAGTTTATCAAATGAATTAGGAAGGTTATCTCACTAACAGGTACAAAAATCTCAAGGAATTTTTGAGACCTTAAGAAGAGAAAATGTCACCTAGATTGTTAGGTGGAATCTATGATAAGCCTTCGGTGTGAGTTTCCCAGCCCTGTTCTATTTTAAAAGTTCTGTCTGAGTCTCTATAAATGTTTCAGCAAAATAAAAAGTCTATGATCAATTATGGTTATATAAATCATCAGGCCAAAATTAGTGAGAGCAGATCTATTTTACAAACAAACTAGCCTTAATTTGGTTATATTTGATAAAAATGAGGGTAACTTTAGAGAGAAGAAGATGTTTCAATAAATGTTAATTCCCACTTTGTTAATGGAGGTCTGCATGTAGTAAGACTCATTTCTTGCATAGTTCTTTGATGTTACATGATATTAATGCAAAATTTAATTGGATTCTTGATCCAGAGAGACGTTGTGGGGTGGGAGGTGGGAGGGGGATTGAGGATTGGGAGCTTGTGTACATCTGTGGTGGATTCATGTCAATGTATGGCAAAGCCAATAGAGTATTGTNTGCAGCCTACCAGGCTCCTCTGTCCATGGGATTTTCCAGGCAAGAGTACTAGAGTGGGGTGCCATTGACTGGAAGACTAGTAAAGTATTAAACAAATGGGTTTATATGTGGAGTCATTAACTAGAATGGGTAGGAAGCTTTTTATGGCCAGGCTTAGAATCATGTTTACAGTTTTTTGTTTTTTTGTTTTTTAATCTAATTGAGAAGATGTCAATTGCCTTATGAAAGTAAGGGCTGATTTTAAATTATATTTGGAGCAGGTATCACCTCCACATAACACACAAACACATATTCTTATGAATTAAAAAAAAACTATGGAATTTAAAATAAATACAAATTACTTATAATAGTCAACATGCCTTATGTAAGGTGTTGCTAAAGCTAGAGACCTGTGGGCTGAATTTGGCAATTGCTTACTTAATAAATAAAAGTATCTTAGATTTGGACTGCAGAAGAGGAAAAGAAAAATACTAAATTAACTGTATTTTGTGAATAATTAGATATGACTAGTAAAAGAAAAGGAAGTCTTAATTTGTGTGTGTGTGTGTGTGTGTGTGTGTGTGCGCCAACTTACCCAACAGCACATTTGCATGGTATAGGCTGTATTTCCTAGAAAGATGTCTATTCCTACACAAATCAACTGGAACCAAAATTAACATCACATAAAAGAGCTAGAAGAGAAAGCATAGATATCATTTCAAAGGACAGAGAAGATTCCAATACAAGAACCTAAAAGAGTTGCAAGCACTAAAATGTCTCTCTCTCTCTCTCTTTTTTTTTTTTTTTTTTGGTTCATGCTGCCCTCCTTGGCATGAAAAACTTCCTGGATAAGGGGTGGAACTCATGGCCCCCACCTTGAGAGTGTGGAGTATTAATTACTGGGCTACCTGGACATCACCAGATGGTCAACACCGAAATCAGATTGATTATATTCTTTGCAGCCAAAGATGGAGAAGCTCTATACAGTCAATGAAAACAAGACCAGGAACTGACTGTGGCTCAGATCATGAACTCCTTATTACCAAATTCAGACTTAAATTGAAGAAAGTAGGGAAAACCGCTAGACCATTCAGGTATGACCTAAATCAAATCCCTTGATTATACATGGGAAGCGAGAAATAGATTTAAGGGCCT
>SJYV01016880.1:807484-829614 GCA_006410875.1 Neotragus pygmaeus | reverse complement strand
GATGGACGTGAATCTGAGTGAACTCCAGGAGTTGGTGATGGACAGGGAGGCCTGGCATGCTGCCATTCATGGGATCGCAAAGAGTCGGACACGACTGAGCAATTGAACTGAACTGAACTGATAAAGACCCTTATGATAGCATTTAGGGTCCCCCCTAGATAATCTGGGGTAATCTGTCTGTGAAATCCTTAATTACATCGGCAAAGATCCTTTTTCCAAATAAGATAACATTGAAGTCCAGGAGTTAAGACTTGATATTTTGAGGGTGGCCATTATTCAGTCTCTATGTGTGCCTGCTAGAAAGTTTAGAATTACATATGTGACTTGATTATATTTCTGTCTGACAGTTGCAGGCTATAGTAACCCCTGACTCCTGGAGCCAGAGAAAACATCTCAGACTCAGAAGGACATTCAAAGTGGAGGGGGATGGTGAGTAACCTGGGCGAGAAAGGAGAGGTGAGAAAGCCTGGGGTGCTCCTAGACTTTTGGGATGTTCTCTGTGGCTGGAACTCAGGGTGAGGGTGTGAAGAACGCTGGGAGAAAAATCTGGAGAGACGATGTGTATACAGCATCACCTCTGCCCATTCTTCTCCTAGTGAGCCTTGCTTAGCTGGAGAGGCTGGACACTGACCACTGTGTTCCTCAGACTCCANAATTGATGCTTTTGAACTGTGGTGTTGGAGAAGACTCTTGAGAGTCCCTTGGACTGCAAGGAGATCCAACCAGTCCATTCTGAAGGAGATCAGCCCTGGGATTTCTTTGGAAGGAATGATGCTAAAGCTGAAACTCCTGTACTTTGGCCACCTCATGAGAAGAGTTGACTCATTGGAAAATACTTTGATGCTGGGAGGGATTGGGGGCAGGAGAAGAAGGGGACAACAGAGGATGAGATGGCTGGATGGATCACAGAGTTAATGAACGTGAGTCTGAGTGAACCCCGGGAGTTGGTGATGGACAGGGAGGCCTGGCGTGCTATGATTCCTGGGGTCGCGAAGAGTTGGACACTAGTGAGCGACTGAACTGAACTGAGGGAAACTCTACTGAAATTTTTCTATAGAGCATTCTTTGTGAGATAACTACAGTGTCTCATTAGCCATAATTAGCCTGTCTGTCTAGGGCTAATTACAGGAGGAGGTGATTAAAACCATTCCCAAGAAAAAGAAATGCAAAAATGCAAAATGGCTGTCTGAGGAGCCATTGTAAATAGCTAAGAAAAGAAGAGAAGCCAAAGGCACAGGAGAAAAGGAAAGTTATACCCACCTGAATGAAGAATTCCAGAGATCAGCAAGGAGAGACAATAAAGCCTTTTAAAGTGAAAAATACAAAGAAATAGAGGAGAACAGTAGAATGGGGAAGACTAGAGATCTCTCCAAGAAGATCCAAGAGAACATTTCATGCAAAGATGGGCACAGTAAAGGACAGGAACAGTATGGACTTAACAAAGCAGAAGATATTAAGAAGAGGTGACAAGAATACACAAAAGAACTATACAGAAAAGGTCTTAATGACCTGGATAACCATGATGGTATGATGACTCATCTAGAGCCAGACATCCTGGAATGTGAAGTCAAATGGTCCTTAGGAAACAATACTTACAAACAAAGCTAATGGAGGTGATGGAATTCTAGCTGAGCTATATCAAATCCTAAAAGATGGTGCTATTAAAGTGCTGCACTCAGTATGCCAACAAATTTGGAAAATTCAGCAGTGCCCACAGGACTTGAAAAGGTCAGTTTTCATTCCAATCCCAAAGAAAGGCAATGTCAAAGAATGTTCAAACTACCACACNGCTGAGCTATATCAAATCCTAAAAGATGGTGCTATTAAAGTGCTGCACTCAGTATGCCAACAAATTTGGAAAATTCAGCAGTGCCCACAGGACTTGAAAAGGTCAGTTTTCATTCCAATCCCAAAGAAAGGCAATGTCAAAGAATGTTCAAACTACCACACAGTTGCACCCATTTCACATGCTAGCAAAGTAATGCTCAAAATCCTTCAAACTAGGCTTTAACAGTATGTGAACCAAGAACTTCCCTATGTACAAGCTGGATTTAGAAAAGGCAGAGGAATCAGGAATCAAATTCCCAACATTCGTTGGATCATAGAAAAAACTACAGAACTCTAGAAAACATCTAATTCTGCTTCATTGGGGCTTCCCTGATATCTCAGTTGGTTTAGAATCCACCTGCAATTTAGGAGACCCTGGTTCGATTCCTGGGTTGGGAAGATCCTCTAGAGAAGGGATATGCTACCCACTCCAGTATTCTTGGACTTCCCTTGTGGTTCAGCTGGTAAAGAATCCTCCTGCAAGGTTGGAGACTTGGGTTCAATCCCTGGGTTGAGAGATCCCCTGGAGAAGGGGAAGGCTACCTACTCCAGTATTCTGGACTGGAGAATTCCATGGACTGTATTTTCCATGGGGTCAAAGTGTTGGACATGACTATACAACTTTCACTTTCCTGCATCATTGACTACACTAAAGCCTTTGAATGTGTAGAACACAACAAACTGTGGAAAATTCTTCAAGAGATGGGAATACTAGACCACTTTACCTGCCTCCTGAGAAACTTGTATAAGTCAAGAAACAACAGTTAGAATCACACATGGAACTATGGATTGATTCGAAATTAGGAAAGGAGTACATCAAGGCTGTATATTGTCACCCTGCTTATTTAACTTATATGCAGAGTACACCATGNGAAACTTGTATAAGTCAAGAAACAACAGTTAGAATCACACATGGAACTATGGATTGATTCGAAATTAGGAAAGGAGTACATCAAGGCTGTATATTGTCACCCTGCTTATTTAACTTATATGCAGAGTACACCATGTGAAATGTTTGGCTGGATGAGATATAAGCTGGCATCAAGATTGATGGGAGAAATGTCAATAACTTCAGATATGCAGATGACATCAATCTTATGGCAAAAAGTGGAGAGAAACTAGAGAGTCTCTTGATGAAGGTGATAGAGGAAAGTAAAAAAGCTAGCAAAAAGTCAGTATTAAAAAAACTAAGATCATGGCATCCTGTCCCATCACTTCATGGCAAATAGATGGGGATACAATGGAAACAGTACAAACTTTATTTTCTTGCGCTCCAAAATCACTGTGGATGGTGAATTCAGCCATGAAATTAAAAGACACTTACTCCTTGGAAGAAAAGCTATGACAGACCTAGACAGTGTATTAAAAAGCAGAGACATTGCTGACAGAGATCCATCTAGTGAAAGCTATGGTTTTTCCAGTAATCATGTAAGGATGTGTGTGCTGGAAAATAAAAAAGGCTGAGTTCTGAAGAGCTGATGGTTTCGAACTGTGGTGCCGGAGATCCTTGGGTTCTCTTGGACAGCAAGATCAAACAAGTGAATCCCAAAGGAAATCAACTCTGAATATTCATTGGAAGGACTGATGCTGAAGCTGAAGCTCCAATAATTTGTTTGCCTAATGCAAAGAGCTGATAATTGGGAAAGACCCTGATTCTTCAAAAGATTGAAGGCAAGAGGTGAAAGGGTGACAGAGTATGAGATGGTTGGATGGCATCACCAACTCAATGCATATGAGTCTGAGCAAACTCCGGGAGATAGTGAAGGACAGGGAAGCCTGGCATGCTATAGTCCATGGGATCTCAAAGAGTCAGATACAACTGAGGGATTGAACATCAACAGTAAAGCCTATTAGTCTAGGGTTGGACACAACTGGGTTTGAACAACAACAACGAAACCTGTTAGTCTGGTGCTAGGTTATTAGTATGATGATGATTGTCATTCATTTGTTTAGCTTAAGGGCAATCAATAAGGTAAAATGTAACAATATAGATTGCTCTCTGGTACATGTGCATCACTGTAAGGAGTCCAGAAGAGTAAAAAGTATGATATTAGCACCATACCCTTAAAGGAACTCATATATCTTTATTGAAATAATCTATATAAAATGAAACTTGGTGGTATGCAAGTACAGCAGCATCTACATTTCAGAAAATGAGTGTTGTATAAGTTTAGAAGGAACTGTGGTATCCAGCTGTGAAAATTGAAATGAGGATGACTTCTGTAAAATTAACATTAAATGAGCTAGTATTCAATACATGTAAACTACTCTGAATAGTTCTGGGACACACACTCTTTGTCAGAGTTAGCTCTTATGATTATTGCTGTTAACCATGGACTGTGCTGAGCACTCCATATAGAGTAACGCCTTTGATTTTCCTCACCTATTAAAAGACTTCTAAGTGTACTCTGATCATCATTTTCAAAGAAGAATAAATAGAGATCTGGATATTTAGTAAGTAGTAAAGCAGAATTTGATATCAGTGGGCTTTGACTCAAGTGACTCACACACTTTACAAAACATTTCTGACAGGACAAGTCAGTACATTATTAAGTTGTACTTTTAAGGATAGGTGATATTTAAATTGGAGAACAAAGAAGTTCAGGATTTTCAGTAAGACAGATTGATAAAAGATCAAGCAATATAGACATTTTAAAGTCTATTTACAAGACTTTGAGTTTCTTTTTATTTATTCTTAGAGTCTATTGTTTATGTTGAATAAAGGTAGAAAATAAAACTAGAAAATTAAGCTGTGGCCAATTTTGGAATCCTTGAAAACAAAGCAAGGTATTATAATGAATGTCTTTATATATTTTGTATGTAGAATTCTTCAAACTGATTATTTTCTTTAAACTTCATTTTTGCTAGTATTCCTATTTTAAAAAAAGGAATATTATATATATATTTCATATTTGGGAATTTTTCTCAATACTTAAATCTGAAGGTGTTCAGTGTCTGGAAATCTACCTTGTGCTCAGTCACTCAGTCGTGTCCGACTCTTTGTGACCCAAGGACAGTTGCCCACCAGGCTCTTCTGTGCCTGGGATTCTTGAGGCAAAAATGCTGGAGTAGGTTGCCATTTCCTTCTCCAGGGCAAATCTTCTTTACTTGCAAGTTAACAAGTTAGCCTGCCACAGTTTCACATACATATAGTAAGAAAGAAAATAAGACTCTTCAGTCAGAAAAGTGTTTATTATTCATGGAATAAAGGAGCAGCCAGATCAGTACAGTGTTATTTGGGTGTTCAGGAGGAGGAGCAGATATTTAACTGCACATGTAGTGATTTAAGCAGAAGCCAGGGAGACCAAAATTAGAAGACTGGTCTTTTATAGGGCTCCTGTCTGTCCTGCCCTTTAGAGAGAAAGTTTATTAGTTACCTGAAATGCAAAATAATAATAATAATTCTCCAGGGGAGAGTTGGAAGGCATCTATGCTTATGACCCTAGAATGTGTCTAGGAAGGTACCTGGGGTTAGCCAAACTGTCAGGTTAGAGGCAAGTCCTTCAAATTGCCAAGTCTGCCTAATTCTGACATTTAAACTGGGAACAAAGGTAAAAGCTACAACCAATGAGCAGTAAATTTAAATTATATGATGGATTATCACGAATATGAATTAGTGAAATTTTTGAGAAGTTGTTGAATAAAGTTACCAATATTTTCCTGCAATACTATGACATGTAATAGAACTTTTTGGTGAAGTTAAAGAATGAGTAGACACAAATGAAAGAAAAGGATTCTAATATCGACTGCAGGTGTTTTTTTTTTTTTTTTCCCCCAAGAACCCTCATGTTTTTTTTTTAATTTGCCAGAAACAGAAATTACTGAAAACAGTTACATTGATTATAAGGAAAGAATATACATTAAAATCAGCCAAAAGAGGAAACAGAAAGGGGAAAGTCAGGGAGGCCGCCAAACAAGAATTTTACATCATGCTCAGAATGTGTCATCCTCCTAACATCATGTGTGACAGTATACTCGAAGTAGTGCCAATCTGTGGAGTTGACCTGAGCTTCAGTCTCCAGGTCTGAAACTTATTTATTTTATTGACAAGTTAATTAAAATAATCTTCAAACATATACTTTGAATTAATGTAGAAAGTATTTCCCATTAAATATATATTAGATTATAAAAGCATGTCATAGATACATTTCATAGTGAATTCTTAATGCACAGCCATATGACAGGTGAACCCATGTATGAATAATCAGTTTAGAAAAGAATAATAGCTCAGTGAGAAGAGTAGCATTATGTGTAAAATCCTAAGATATGGATTGTGAAAAGAAATAAGACACCGTTTTGATTTGACAGTGAGTTCTACTCGAAAAAGGAATGTGCATGTATATGTGCATGTGTTTGTGACAGGTGAGACTTAATGAATTGTTTGGAGAATCAGATGCAAGCAAAACATATTTCAAGTAAATTTACAAGTTTAGGGCAGAGATATAAATTATTTTCTCAGAAAATAATTTAAACACACTTAAAAACTAATATTAAAAATGTAAATTCACTGTGAAAAAATTTTAAAACAATATGGTTCTGATTTACATAAATAAGATTATAGTTTTAAGGATTTTTTACTGTTCATGACCGTCATTGCATTTGAGTATACATTTTTAATTTTCCAAATAGGTTCAAGATTGTGCTAGTTATTGAAGAGTTCAGAAAAGTGAATAAGTTATTTAAACAATTAAATATTATACAAAGTAAATAATAAGTAAGAGAAAAATGTGCTCTTGTGAAGAAGAAAAATGATGCAGTTTTATACAAACTCAGCTAAACTAATTCAAGAGAATTCACATTCTAAACAATAAAAACAAAGCCAATAGAATAGTACATGCTTTAATCAAATTACTATGCTCACCATTTACATAATGCCAAACAATTTTTTCTTACAATACATTAAAAATTAAATAGACTGAATAAACTATTTTTTCTTCTAAAGTGTTTTTCAAGCACAAAATGTTATCATTCTTCTCTCCTACTGCATAGGAAATTCTGGAAAGATAACAACACGTCATTTGCAGCCTAAAAATGTGCAGCTCTCTAATACAATGATAAAGCAATAGAAAGTGAAAATCAAGCCAAGTGGAAGAGGAGCACCTATAAAAATTCCTTGAATATACCCATAGAAACATAATTTTCTAAATATGTTTTGTTGTTTTGCTCAGTTGAGGTTTTCAAGTCCAACAGTCGCTGCTTATATAAATTAGCAAATAAAGAAAACAGTTTTATGACTAATATACAACCACTCTTATGTAAAATCCACAATAAACTCAGTGTTTAGGAATAACATTTTCCCCCTTGATGTCATCTATAATTACAATAGATTTAACTTTGCTTTATTGACATACATTTTTCTTTCTCTGTTATTACAAATCCAAGACATTGCCTTCTCTATTGAAAGGAAAAATGGCCATAATCTTAATTGTAGTCATTGGAGGAAGTCATCAAAATTAGTTATGTTTATTCTATTCATGTTAAAATTATACACAATAATAACATAAGCAATACCTTTCTTCAGTGTCTTCATCTATCATATTCTTGTCCTCTCTTCACAAAGACTTTTGAATATCAATTATCTTGTGCTTCCATTCTGGTTGAGTGGATTTAGATTTACAACTAGGTTTCTCAAGAAATAGTCTATTCCTGTAGACTCAATTACTGGCTTATATCTACTTATCCAGTCAGGTTATTTCTGTACCTCTGATACATCATTGATATCCTCAATCCAAAGTATAGACTTAATCAATTACACAGATTTCTTAGTCGCATTTACACTATTCTTCTCTAAACTTCCTTCGTTTCTGAAAACATATTTTCTCTCAGATTCCATAATTTTGTCAATTCAGTATTTTCCCACCAATCTATCCATTGGTCATTCAACAAAAAATGTTCTTAAGACTAATATATATTTTCTATTCTTAAATAGAAGAGACAGAACTGAATTTTATAAATAAAAATCATTACTTCTATGATAGAAATGTGTCTTAAACTAATCAGGTAGAGAGATGACACTTTGTTCAGATGGGAGTTGCAGTCGTGGTTATGGATGCAAGTAAAGATATCCTGGAGGGTATAGTACATGAGTTAAGAATTAAAAATGAGTAGGCAGTATTATTTGGCACTTCCTTGTGGCCTACAAAATTTCTTCTGAAAAGTCAGCTGATAATCATCTGGGAGTTCCTTTGTAACTATCTGGTTGTTTTTCCTTTGTTGTTTTAAATATTCTCTTTAATCCTTATTTTTTCTGTTTTAATTGCATTGGGTCTTGTTGTGAATCCCTTTGGATCAATCTTGTCTGGGACTCTGTGATTTCTGGACCTGCATGTCTGTTTCCTTACATAGGTTAGGGATATCTTCAGCTAATATTTCTTCAAATGTATTTTATGCCCTTTCCTCTGTCTTCTGTTTTTGAGACCCCTACAATGTGAGTGTTAATGTGTATGATGTTCTCTCAGAGTTCTCTTAAAATGTCCTCATTGTTTAAAATCTTTTTTTCTTTTATCTGTTCACCTGGGGTAATTTCTAGGACTCTGTCTTCGACTTCAATGATTCATTGCTTTTTATTCTCTAATCTACTGTTGACTTCTTCTAGTGCATTTTAAATTTCATTACTATATTCTTCAGCTCTGTTTTGTGCATTTTCATATTTTCCAACTTTTTGTTAAACATCTCAATGTAGTCATCTATTCTTCTGCTGAGTCTGCTGAGAATTTATCGATCACTAACTTGAATTTTTATCAGGAATATTGCTTATCTCAATTTAGTGCTTCTGGGGTTTTATCTTATTTCCTTTGCTGGAAAATATTTCCCTGTTATCTCATTTTGCCTCATTCTAAGTTGGTTACCCTTTCTGATCTTGGAGAAATGGCCTAATGTGGAAGATGTCCTGTGGGGCCCAGGAAAATACTTCCTCTGTTCATCAGAGTTAATACTATAGGAATGACTCCTCTCTGAGTTCTTAGGGCACTTTTGTGTGGTGGGACTGACTACTGTGGGTATGCTGGTGCATGGAGTTGATCCTTACTGCTTGGCTTCTAGGCTGTGTCTAATTCTTAGGCCTGGCAATGGTGGGTGGAGTTGGGTCCTGTGTTGACTGTCTGCTGGTCTCAGAGACTGCTGGAGTTTTGATGCCCCACTGGTGGATGGGGCTAGAGCCTAGAATGGGGTCCCAGAACTGGTGCTGGTCCCCTGTTGGAAAAGACCATGTCCTAAGGTGGCTAGTCTTCAGACCCGTAGGAGTCCCAAAGCTGGTACCAGCCCTGGACCTGCTATACCAAAGCTGTTTATACCAGCTTTGGTATAAAACAAACAAAGCTCTGGTATAAAACAAAGAAAGTTTATTTTATATAAAATAAAAAAAAAACTGTACCAAAGTTGGCATTGCTATGACTCATCCCTGATAAGCTAAAGGGAGAACTCTAAAATGGCACTTCCCAGCCTCAATGTCCTTGATGTAGAATGTGATCCCCAAAATGGCTATTGTCTGTGTCCCCAGGAGGCTCTCTAAGATCGGTAAGTGTGTCTGACCCAGGTTCCTTTCAGACTAATGCTCTTGTGCTGGGTCTTAGTGCATGTGAGATTTTCACATGTGCTCTTTAAGAGCAGTCTGTTTCCTACAGCCTTTTTCTCAGTAGGAATGAGAATGCAAGTTCCACTCCCTTCAAAGCCAGATATCTGGGGGCTTGTATTCCTGGTGCGTAACCCTGGGTCTGGGAAGATTGATGTGAGGTTTGGATCACTCTGTCTTTTTTGGGGAATTTCTCCAGTTGTGATTATCGCTTTGTTTCTGGGCTGCCTCCCCAGGGTCTTGACTATACCACATCTGTGACTTCTGGGGGCCTGACAATTATAAACGTGGTGGGTGTTAATATTGGAAGATATTTCGACTCTTTAGGGGTGAGATAAATAAAATTGGAGTCCCCCAGGTATATTGAACTTGTGTATTTTTCAACAGTATCCTAAAGACTGTAGCCTTAAAGTTAAATGAAATAACGATAGGAAATCACCTCTGTAGGAACTATCTCAATTTACACAGTAACTTAAGATGATATGGTACTGGTACTTCCCTTCAGTTCAGTTCAGTTCAGTCACTTAGTCGTGTCCGACTCTTTGCGACCCCATGAGTCACAGCACGCCAGGCCTCCCTGCTCATCACCATCTCCCAGAGTTCACCCAGACTCACGCCCATCGAGTCCTTGATGCCATCCAGCCATCTCTTCATCTTTCATCCCCTTCTCTTCCTGCCCCCAACCCCTCCCAGCATCAGAGTCTTTTCCAATGAGTCAACTCTTCTCATGAGGTGACCAAAGTACTGGAGTTTCAGCTTTAGCATCATTCCTTCCAAAGAAATCCCAGGGTTGATCTCCTTCCCTTAGACTCCTGAAAATGTGTATGTTTTCTGTATGCACCTATTATCCAAGACCTGGAATATATAGCATTAGAATCCCCATGGACAGAGGAGCCTGGTGGGATATAGTCCATGGGGTCACAGAAAGTCAGACACAGCTTGAGTGACCAAGCACAGCCCAGACCTCAATTTAAAATAACCTTTCTAAGACATGAGAAAACAAAAGAAACAAGCAAAATTGAATAGCTATACAGTATTCTAACAATTGAGTTGAGAAACCTTAACCTTGTAACTATGCTCAATATGTTTCAATGAACAAGATATAGTTTTATTTAAAAAAAAATAAAAGCAACTATTAAAAAAAAATAGGACTTTCTTACTTGCACTTCCACATATGAGGGTTGGAAGTTACTCCATTCTAACAACAAGTAAAATCCTGAGCATACTGAAAAACCAACTCTTCTCAGAACCATAAGAGAAGTGTGGTCACAGGGGAAATATTCACCCCCAAGATTAAAGAGCCAGGTGAATATAGGAAGTCACAGAATTCCTGAACAGAGATTCCTCAGCAGAAACTGCTATGGCAACCAGTGTTTAGGTAGGGAAACCTTTCTGTAATTGATAAACTCCTGGAGTCTCACTCTGGACAACAGTGAGAGTTAAGACTTCAGGGAAACCCAGTCAGATGGGAGTGCCTTGCAATACTGCAAGATTTGTCTCCAGGGATTCTACTAAATTCCTACAGTAAAAAATGGAGAAAAATTTCCTCGGACTTTCTGCCAATGGAAGGGGAAAAGAGCTATTATAAGATACATCAGAGCATTCTGTTCTTAACAAGGCCTACCTTCACAAGAAGTTAATCAGAACCTAATCAGTTGGGTAATTATCAGACCCTAAATGATCTAGGGAAGTAAAGTGCTCCAGTCCAGCTCACTCTTGTCAAATATGGATTAAAAGTAAATGGATGGGGGAAAAAAATATACGATGCTAACACTAATCAAAAGAAAATGGAATAGCTCTAATAAATGCAAACAGAGAAGACGTCAAAGAAAAGTTATCAGGGGGGAAAAAAAGCACATTATATAATGGTAGTAAGCTAAATTCTCCAAGAAGTCATAACAGTTCTTAACATGTAGCAACTAGCAACAGAGCCATAAACTTCATTTGGCAAAAGTTGATAGAACTTCAAAGAAACAGAGTAACTCAGTATCATAGTTGGAAACTTCAACACACCTGTTTCAGCTCAGTTTAATTACTCAGTTGTGTCTGACTTTTTGTGACCTCATGGGCTGCAGCATGCCAGGATTCCCTGCCCATCACCAACTCCCTGAGCTTCCTGAACTCATGTCCATTACATTTGTGATGTCATCCAATCATCTTACGCTCTATCATCTCCTTCTCCTCCTGCCTTCAACCTTTCCCAGCATCAAGGTCTTTTCTAATGAGTCAGTTCTTCCCATCAAGTGGTCTAAGTATTGGAGTTTCAGCTCCAGCATCAGCATCAATCCTTCCAATGAACATTCAGGACTCATTTCCCTTAGGATGGACTGGTTGGATCCCCTTGCAGTCCAAGGGAGTCTGAAGAGTCTTCTCCAACACCACAGTTCAAAAGCATCAATTCTTCAGCACTCAGCTTACTTAATGGTCCAGCGCTCACTACCACACCTGTCTTAGAAATGGACAGATCCAGTGAGCAGAATATTAGTCTCTTCATGGCAAAAGACTTGGACTAGGAAGTATACTTTTTCATTCAGTGTGTAAATATTGAGATTTCTTTCTCAGTAGCATTTATTTCTTGGCCACACCTTTATTTTACCTTAAAAGCTCTGGGTTTGGAGCAAATTGTTCTTAGTTGGCATGTGGATTTCTGAATGTGAGAGCTTGGGCCCTGGTAGCCAGGGGACACATCTGTGGAGCACTCAGCCTTGTTTATGATACACTTATACCCGGATATGGTGTTTTGCTTTGTGTGAATAGTTAGCTCAGTTCAGTTCAGTTGCTCAGTTGTGTCCAACTCTTTGTGACCCCATGAATTGCAACACGCCAGGCCTCCCTGTCCATCACCAACTCCCAGAGTTCATCCAAACTCTTGTCCATCGAGTAGGTGATGCCATCCAGCCATCTCATCCTCTGCCGTCCCCTTCTTCTCCTACCCCCAGTCCCTCCCAGAATCAGGATTTTTTTCCAGTGAGTCAACGTTTCACATGAGGTGGCCAAAGTATTGGAGTTTCAGCTTTAACATCAGTCCTTCCAAAGAACACCCAGGACTGATCTCTTTAGAATGGACTTGTTGGATCTCCTTGCAGTCCAAGGGACTCTCAAGAGTCTTCTCCAACACCACAGTTCAAAAACATCATTCTTCAGTGCTCATCTTTCTTCACAGTCCAATTCTCACATCCATACATGACCATTGGAAAACCCATAGCCTTGACTAGACAGACCTTTGTTGGTGAAGTAATGTCTCTGCTTTTTAATATGCCATCTAGGTTGGTGATAATTTTCCTTCCAAGGAGCAAGTGTCTTTTAATTTCATGGCTGCAATCACCATCTGCAGTGACTTTGGAGCCAAAAAGAAAAAAAAAAAAAGTCTTACACTGTTTCCACTGTTGTCCCATCTAGTTCCCATGAAGTGATGGGACCAGATGCCGTGATCTTCGTTTTCTGAATGTTGAGGTTTAAGCCAACTTTTTCACTCTCCTCTTTCACTTTCATCAAGAGGCTTTTTAGTCCCTCTTCACCTTCTGCCATAAGGGTGTTGTCATCTGTATATTCTATTAAAGTTGTGAAACATGAAAAAAAAGTTGTTTTAATTTGCATTTCCCTGATGATAGATGATGTGGAGGAGCATCTTTTCATGTGCTTATTTGCCATCTGTATATTTTATTTGTAAAGTGATTTCAATAAACGGGAGGCTATGCATGTATGAGAGCAGGGAGGCTATGGGAAATCATCATTTCTAACTCTCAATTTTGTTGTAAATCTTGCAAATCTAAAACTGCTCTTAAGAAAAAAAAGGTACAGTTAAAAGAGAGAAAAACAAGCAAAACATATTAAAAATAAGAAACATGAGTTCGATAGCTGATTTTCAGAGTAGATTTACCACAACTTCTCAAGAAAACTTCAAAAGGAAAAGGACAACATTGAACACAGAGAGGGAAAGTAAAAAATATAAAGATAATAGGAGGTTTGCTGCAGTAAAACACCACTCAGATTGGATATCTTAACAGAAATTTATTTCTCACAGTTCTGGAGCCTAAAGTTTCCAGATCAAGATGTTGGCAGGTTTGGTCTCTCTTTAGCTTGCAGATGGCCACCTACTCACTGGGTCCTCACATGACACCAGAGGAAAAGCCTCCTATGTATATTATATTAAAATATCTGAGAGTCAAAGCAAATATAAAATTTAAAAATCAACCAGAGGACAAAAATGCATATATTACCTTAAAATAACCAGAAATTGTACTGATAACATCCTTCTCTACAGAAAAAGTAGATGCCAGAAAAAGCAGGGGTAGTTTTAATATATCAAAGTAAAATAAGAATTGTCTTCTCTTACAAAGGATAAACATATCCTTCAACAGTAAAGTATAATACATATAAGTAAGTAAGTGAAAGTTGCTCCGTCATGTCCTACTCTTTATGACCCTATAGACTAACCTACCAGGCTCCTCTGTCCATGGAATTCTCCAGGCCAGAATACTGGAGTAGGTTGCTATTTCCTTCTCCAGGGAATCTTCCCAAATCAGGGATCAAACCCAGGTCTCACACATCGCAGGCAGATTCTTTACCATGTGAGCAACTGGGGAAGCCCATAATACATATATTATGTGGAAAACAAAATCCAAGGGAATTGTTTTATACAGACTTGTCCAGAAGGAAATTTAAATAAATAGTAAATATGTAGATATAAAATGAGTATTGATTGGACTAAAAAAAACCTTTTAAGGGTTTTAAAAGACACAGGTGAAAATACGTGTAGCATATCAGATTTCACAAAGTATATGGATTTATGGATTTAAAGTATTACAGAGTTTTTGTATTATCTGAAAAGTTAAATAATAAATAATATGTATTAGATTCTTAAAACTAATGCTGCATGTTTAAATGCTATTGTAATCATTTAAAGAATGAATCTTTTTATGAACAATCTCTTTGTATGAAATCTTCTGTATGAAAGACTGCTGCTAAATCTACTTGACCTTCTGAGTAGATAGGTCATATTTTTCATTTCAGAGTCATTAAAAGTTCAAGAATTTTGTGGCTTGTGTTTGATGTCATATCCAAGAATCCATTGCTAAATCATAAAAGCCCAAGCAGCAAATTTGGAGGCCTTAAACCACAGTTTTTAGCCACATTAGAATGAATGATTAAAAAATAAAATCATATGGTCATTTCAGTTGATGAAAATCATTTGACAAAACCAGAACTCTATAATGTGGTATGATATGATATATATGATATGTGATAGAAATACCTAACAATATAGGAATAGGAAATAATTTCCTCAACCTGATTAAAGGAATTTAGGGAAAAACTACAGCTAACATTATAATTTCACTCCAGTACTCTTGCCTGTAAACTCCCATGGACAGAAGAGCCTGGTAGGCTGCAGTCCATGGGGTCGTGAAGAGTCGAAGTGTCGGACAAGGCTTTCACTTTCACTTTTCACTTTCATGCATTGGAGAAGGAAATGGCAACCCACTCCAGCATTTTTGCCTGGAGAATCCCCGAGACAGAGGAGCCTGATGGGCTGCCGTCTATGGCATCACACTGAGTCAGACACAACTGAAGTGATTTAGCAGCAGCAGCAACAGCGTTATATTTGGGGCTTCCCAGGTGACTCAATGATAAAGAATCCCTCAGCCAATACAGGAATCACTGGAGATATGGGTTAAGTCTCTGGGTTGGGAAGATCCCCTGGAGTAGGAAATGGCAACCCATCTAGTATTCTTGCCTGGGGAATCCCACTGACAGAGGAACCTGGTGAGTTGGATTCTGTGGGGTTTACAAAGATTCGGACAAGTCTGAACAACTGAACATGCATGCGTGCAACGTTATATTCAATGGTGTAAAACTAGAAGGCTTCCAAACAGTAAGAATAAGACAAAGGTGAAGTAGCTATATTAATTTTAGAAAAAACAGATTTCATAATTAAGCAGATTACTGGGGATAAAGAGGGCATTGCATTATGAAATGTGTTAATTCTCTGAGAGTACATAAAAGCTCTAAGCATTTATGTGTCTCACAAGATAGATCAATATCCATGAAATACAGACTGATCAAACAGTGAGACAAAATAGTATGTACTGTTACAGTGGGTTATATCATTATTACACTAGTCTGAGATTTTATTGAGTACTTTGCTGTTATTGTTCTTTAATTGGACACTTTTGTGACCCCCTGGGCTGTAGCCCACCAGGCTCCTCTGTCAAGGGGATTTCCCAGGCAGAAATACTGGAGTGAGTAGCCACTTTCTTCTCCTGGGGATCCAGGGGATCTTCCTGACCCAGGGATCAAATCTAAGTCTCCAGCATTTCCTGCATTGACATGTAGATTTTTTATCATGGAGCCACCAAGGAAGCCCTACTGATAATCTTCAAAATTGTCCTTTTGGTTATTGACATTCCCATTTTACAGACAATTAAAAGGAGCCAAAGGAGAGTTAAGCATGGCCCTAGCAGTCAGCTAGCGATCTGGGCAAGATGTGTTAGCATCAGACTGCTATGAAAAAATCTAATTAGAAAACTACTTTGATAAAAATAACACAAGTAAGAACCTGCCTAGTCGGAATTTCTGTATCTTTAGTTTTAGAAAGGGCTTATTCAGTAACTTTAAAGGAAATAAGAGTAACTTGAGGAGGGAGTGTCATGCATATGTTAAATCTAACCGCACCCCTTGGAGTTTGCTGGCCATTCCAGCAGTGAAGAATGGACTTCCAATACACAGGGTGCAGGTTCAATCCCTGATCAGGGGGCTATGACCTACATGCCTCGCAGCCAAAAAAAACACAAAGCATAAAACAAAAGCAATATTGTAACAAATTCAGTAAAGACTATAAAAATGATCTACATGAAAAAAATTTTTAATTAAATAAATAAGCACCTCCCTCATTTTGGACTGCTCAAATTTTGGAAGTCTGTTATGGAATTCATGAAGAATTGTTCATTTGACCATGTGTGTATATATGAATTTGTTGATTTTGATTGGTTGACTGGTAAAGGCTCTGGTGGCATTTAGAAATATTGAGTGGGAAATGGAAGAAGCACAAGCACAAGAAGCACAATCAAGATTGCCGGGAGAAATATCAATAACCTCAGATATGCAAAGGACACCATCCTTATGGCAGAAAGTGAAGAAGAACTAAAAAGCCTCTTGATGAAAGTGAAAAAGGAGAGTGAAAATGTTGGCTTAAAGCTCAACATTCAGAAAACAAAGATTATGGCATCTGGTCCCATCACTTTAGACGGGGGAAACAATGGAAACAGTGTCAGACTTTATTTTTTTGAGCTCCAAAGTCACTGTAGATGGTGATTGTAGCCATGAAATTAAAAGACACTTACTCCTTGGAAGGAAAGTTATGACCAACCTAGATAGCATATTCAAAAGCAGAGACATTACTTTGCCAACAAAGGTCCATCTAGTCAAGGCTATGATTTTTCCAGTGGTCATGTATATATGTGAGAGTTGGACTGTGAAGAAAGCTGAGCACTGAAGAATTGATGTTTTTGAACTGTGGTGTTGGAGAAGACTCGTGAGAGTCCCTTGGACTGCAAAGAGATCCAATCAGTCCATTCTAAAGGAGATCAGTCCTGTGTTCTCTTTGGAAGGACTGATGCTAAAGCTGAAACTCCAATACTTTGGCCAACTCATGCGAAGAGCTGACTCATTGGAAAAGAGTCAAAGAGTCCCTCTGATGCTGGGAGGGATTGGGGGAAGGAAGAAAAGGGGACAACAGAGGATGAGATGGCTGGAGGACATCACCTACTCGATGGACTTGAGTTTGAGTGAACTCCGGGAGTTGGTGATGGACTTGGAGGCCTGGCGTGCTGCGATTCATGGGTTCTGAAAGACGCGGACACAACTGAGTGACTGAACTGGACTGAATGGAAATTCAGAGCCAAATTGAATGGTCAGGCCTGAAAATAGTGTTTTGAATTTTCCCCACTTAAATTCATGGAAACATTAACTTTTTCAGAGGACAAAAGTAAAATAAAAGTAGAGGGCCATGTTTCAGCATCTTCTGGGAAAACAACACTTAAAGGAGGAAGGAAGGTGTATGTAAATAGTATGGCAAAAGAAAGGGGGATGTCTTTAAAGTTTAAGATAAGAAGCCACAAAAAGGCAGACTTCTAGGATGGAATGGAAGAATGTCTTTGTTCAATGCTTCAGAGACAGAAAGTTAAAAGCAGAAAGTTACAGTTATGGTTGGCTCTAACACACTCAATTATCCTAAGGTAAGGAGAGAATCTTCTGCTTCTGTTAGGTCCATTACTTTGTCGACAAAGGTCCATATAGTCAAAGCTATGTTTTTTCCAGTAGTCACATATAGATGTGAGAGTTGGACCATAAAGAAAGCTTGAGTGCTGAAGAATTGATGCGTTTGAACTGTGGTATTGGAGAAGACTCTTGAGAGTCCCTTGGACTGCAAGGAGATCCAACCAGTCCATCCTAAAGGAAATCAACCCTGGATATTCATTGGAAGGACTGATACTGAAGCTGAAGTTCCAATACTTTGGCCACCTGATACAAGAGCCGACTCATTGGAAAAAGCCCTGATGCTGGGAAAGATTGAAAGCAGGAGAAGAAAAGGGACAACAGAGGACAAGATGGTTGGATGGCATCACTGACTCAATGGACATGAGTTTGAGCAAGCTCTGAGGGATGGTGAAGGACAGGGAACCCTGGCATGCTGCAGTCCATGGGGTCACAGAGTCAGACAGGACCGAGCAACTGAACAACAAAGGAGAGAATGCAGAGTGGGGGCTGTGAGAAAACAGCAACAGTCCGTATAAGCTACTCTTGTGTGAAAACAGACTGAAAATAAAGATAATTCAGTAGCTGAAGAGGTGCAAATTGGAGCAACTTCAACCTATTTAGTTTTCAACTGTCAGTTTGTGATTGTTGTTATACAGCATTTTATTGGATCCCTTGTCTTAATTTTATAAATATTACCATCACGGGGAGAGAAAACTTTATATTCAGTGCAATATTGGCAGTATGAGAAGACTACAAATTAGCCACAGTTAAATGTTAAAGAAATACTTAACTCAGCTGTCCTCTGAGAAAAAACAAACAAACAAACAAATGAATCCTAACCTCCCTTATACCCCTGCCAAGTGGAATTCTGGAGCATTTATGGTACTTATAAGGGTTTTTCTTCCTGAAACAATGCCATTGCTAAATGACTGCTTCTATTAAATGAATTCCTAAGGTTTCTTTATGTAGGCATATCAAGGGAAAGCATGTAAAATTGCATTATAGTACTACAGAATTATAATCTTTATAGAAACATAAAAGAAAAAGCAAATGTTTATAATACAAATTGGCTCCATCTTTCTGAGCCTTTACAATGAGTATAAAGTGCCTTATTTAGAAACATTTCAAATTTGTATTCTTAATCTAGGAACTCAGTAACTAGAAAAGTCATTACATTTGGAATTTGATGTTTGATACAACATTACATTTTGTACTTCCTAGATAGAGCAACATTAGTTATTTTTGCTTACATGTTGATATAATAGTTTTAACTAATATTTATGTCTAGAAGATGATGTTAAGTATGTCTGTACACTATTTCACACTTAATACACTAAGGTGCCCAGTGGGAGTAAAATATTAATATTTTTCCTCAATTAAAAAAAATCCCAAATATTAGTACTACTGGGTATCTACCTAAAAGAGTTAAAAGCAGAATCTTAAAGAGATATTAGCACTCCCATGTTCACTACAAGCACTAGTCACAGTAGCCAAGTTATGGAAATAAATGTCCATTAATAAATGAATGCATTTTAAAAGTAGTATATACATAATATGGAACACTTTTCAGCCTTAAAAAAGAAGGAATTTCTGCAATGTGACCACATGGATGAAACTTGAGGATGTTATAAATGAAATAAACCAGTCACAGAAGGGCCAATACTGCATGATTCCACTTATATAAAGTACCTAAAATAATCACATTCATAGAAATAGACAGTAAAATGGCAGTTGCCAGGAGCTGGGGATGGGGAAAACAAGGAGCTGCTAATCAACAGGTATAAAATTTCAGTTATACAAGATGATTAAGTTCTAGACATCTACTGTACAGCATTATACTTACAGATAACAATACTATATTGTGCACTTAAAAATCTGTTAAAAGGGGAGTTCTTTTGTTACGTGTTCTTACCACAATATGTTTTTTTTTTTTTTTTTTAGTTTCCCGGGGATGTAATGAAACTATTTCAAAACCCAATTCCTATTTCCAGTGGACTATTGTTTTTTGTTATAGGTTAATTAATTTCAACTTTACACGTCATTCTGTAGGCTGTAGAGACCTTTAACATAGTAACACAGTTTTACTATTCAGTAACAGCATACTAATCAAAACTGGTTGACCAGATGTGACAGTTATGACAGATGTCCTAGTAAAGACCCATTTTTGCGAAGTGATAATACACTTTCCAGAAAAGGCTGTTCTGTTTTTGAAGATTTTAGGAGTTCAGTGATCTGAGTCTTTTGGCATATTCCTTCCAAGATGAAAAAACAAAGTATTTTACATTATATTCTTTTACCACTAAGAAAGACAATCACTGTTGTCTATTCCGGTTAAAGTTTATAGCTTTGCACATCCCATGCCCCCTTAGTTTAACTCTAATTGATGTTTATTAATGATATGTTTCTGTTCTCAACCACTGATCTGTTTAAATAAAAACAATCCTTTACCTTTTCTCCCTTATCACAAAAGTCTTGAGGAAAAAATAGTGTAAACTCTAACCCTTACTTCATAAATTTCATAATCTCAGAATTATAATTCTAAACTTGGAACAATAATCGAAACTTAACTAATGCCTCACCTAATAGCTAATTTCCCCTACGTGGCTCAGTGGTAAGGAATCTGCCTGCCAATGCAGGAAACAGAGGAGACCCGGGTTTGATCCCTGGGTCAGGAATATCCCCTGAAGGTGGCCATGGCAATCCATTCCAGTATTCTTGCCTAGAGAATCCCATGGACAGAGGAGCCTGTCAGGTGACAGGGTTGCATAGAGCCATAGGGTTGCAAAGAGTTGGACATGACTAAGCACATAACTATTATAACTTCTCATGTGCAATACTCAGTTCCTCAGTTGTGTACAACTCTTTGGATATGTTTGTATATAATATAAATGTTATAACAGCTATTAATAACTCCATCTAGTAACATAATTGTTCACTAAGTTCTGACATGTCACCATACCTTCATCCTTATCAAGAATGGAATTATTAAAGTCATAATACTTTATTAGCGTACATATGCTTTGAAGATTAAGACATATATAACTTTCTAAAATATAATACTCTTATTATTGCTTTTTATATTTAAGACATTTTTAGCATATTGCAAAAAGTATAATTTTTAAGAGGCTCTCCCATGAACTTTACATATTCTTCCATTCTCCCCTATGGGTCTCACGGAGTTGGACTCCTAAAAATCTATATTCCTTTGGATTTATTCATTTTAGAAAAATATGTCCCCAGAATACATGAGTACATGTGCACTTTTCTAGCAGTATCAACTTTTACTGAAAGTTTGGGAAGCTGAATTAATATTAAAAACCAAGATATATTATTTAAGATAATTGCATTAGTGTTCAAATAAAATATAAGACTTCAAATGCATTTTACACTTAGCAATATTACTTTGAGCTACAGACCCAGATCCCAAAGGAGCAAGTACACTCTCCTCATTATACATCTATAATCAAAGTTTCTGAAGCAAATTTTAGATGTCTATACTAGGTATGAAAATCTAGTACTTCATGTTATTTCTCCTCTTTGGGAGAAAGAAAAAATTTTTCAGTGTGACTCCATGAGCCTATAGTGTCTATTTGTTACCTGAATCTATTCTATATCCAATGTCAAAAATGTAAATTTTCATCAACTTAATGCTTGTGAAGACAGTTTTTAAAATGTCCCCTAGTGCTCACTCCTGTGTGTAATCCCCTCCTCTTTAATGAAGGAATTAATGTAACTCTCCTAAAGTCAGAAAAGTGCAGAAGTGATGGAGGATATGTACATAATACATATGTCTGTGCATACATACACACATGACAGAGTTACTAGGTAGTGTCATGGTGGCAATAACAAAACCTGCAAAAAGTTACATGCATTTTACACAAAAATGAACCAGAATATATAAACATCTGTTTTAAAAATCTCTAATTTAAATGTTGATACATATGCATTGCTACATAACTTAGGTAATTTTCAAGCATTTGTCTTGCATTGTTCTATAAATCTTCTCTGGGCAAAGGGATCAGTTGGGATTAAAGGTTTAAATCTAAGGCTGAAATACAAAGCAAAAGGCCAAGGGGAGAGTAATCTTATCTTTCAGGGAAAGTTTAAGAAGCACTTGCATCGGGTTGTTTATTTTTCTGGAGTTGAGCTGTATAAGTTGCTTGTATATTTTTGAGATTAGTTGTTTGTCAGTTGCTTCATTTGCTATTGTTTTCTCCCATTCGGAAGGCTGTCTTTTCACCTTACTTATAGTTTCCTTTGTTGTGCAGAAGCTTTTAATTTTAATTAGATCCCATTTGTTTATTTTTGTTTTTATTTCCAGTATTTTGGGAGGTGGATCATAGAGGATCCTACTGTGATTTATGTCAGAGAGTGTTTTGCCTATGTTCTCCTCTAGGAGTTTTATAGTTTCTGGTCTTACATTTAGGTCTTTAATCCATTTTGAGTTTATTTTTGTGTGTGGTGTTAGAAAGTGATC
>SJYV01016880.1:761095-796228 GCA_006410875.1 Neotragus pygmaeus | reverse complement strand
ATAGATGGGGAAACGGTAGAAACAGTGGCTGACTTTATTTTTCTGGGCTCCAAAATCACTGCAGATGGCGATTGCAGCAATGAAATCAAAAGATTCTTACTCCTTGGAAGGAAAGTTATGACCAACCTAGACAGCATATTAAAAAGCAAAGACATTACTTTGTCAACAGAGGTCTGTCTAGTCAAGGCTGTGGTTTTTCCAGTGGTCATGTATGGATGTGAGAGTTGGACTATAAAGAATGCTGAGCACTGAAGAATTGATGCTTTTGAACTGTGGTGTTGGAGAAGATTCTTGAGAGTCCCTTGGACTGCAAGGAGATCCAACCAGTCCATCCTAAAGGAAATCAGTCCTGGGTGTTCACTGGAAGGACTAATGTTGAGGCAAAACTCCAATACTTTGGCCACCTGATGTGAAGGGCTGAAAAGACCTTGATGCTTGAGGGCCTGAGATTGAGGGCAGGAGGAGAAGAGGATGACAGAGGATGAGATAGTTGGATGGACATGGGTTTGGGTGGACTATGGGAGTTGGTGATGGACAGGGAGGCCTGGGAGTTGGTGATGGACAGGGAGGCCTGGTGTGCTGTGATTCATAGGGTTGCTAAGGGTAGGACACAAATAAGCGACTGAACTGAGCTGATCTGACCTGAGACAGTCCAACACTTGAAAGACTGCTTTACCTCAAAATAACATTAAGATGAAGTTAATCACTTTATAATGTATAATATCTTTGCAAGCATGTAAATTAAACCCATTCAAAAAATGCAGTTGAAATTTTTTATTTTGTCTCTTCATATTCCCTCAACAGTTAATATCAGTTATAATTTTCTCTTAGGTGATTTATGAGTCTTTGAGATCATTTTAGAGATTTTAAACTAGGCTAATATTTGATGGAACTCTGTGGTCAGTATAATTCAAATGATTTTCAATTTATCAAATCCATAACAGAAGAAATCTATTTCTTTTGTTTAAGGAAGTAAAAAGATTGATTAAAGATAGTAAGAATATTGTCTATGAATCATAAAATCAGTTTTTAATGTGCTTAATCAGTAGTTGCTAAATCATCAGGATCCAGTACTATATTCTGATTATAAAAAGAAATGAAATATATGGATATTATTATTAAGGAATTTGTGTTCTAGAGAAGATGAAAAATAATGAATGATAAAAGATATTTTCTGAATGGATTTGTAGTCAAAACACTGAAGAAGTGTAGTGAGAGAATATGTCTTGAGAATCAATCACTTGAGTAGAGACTTAGCAGGAAGAATTGTAGTTTTCCTGGAGTGCATGAAAGTGAAAAAATTTCCAGGTACATACGTAGGTATATGCAAACTTAGTGAAAAATTACTATTTGCTGAGATATATAATAGTTAAGAAACTTTTGTTTCAGAATCTAGTGATTTCTTTGTCTTTGTTTTTGGAAGGTGGAAGAACTGATGTGTGATATGGATATGTTGTCACTGTTCAGTCACTAGTAATGTCCAACTTTTTGTGACCGCATGAACTGAGCCCATGAATGCCAGGCTTCTCTGTCCATCAATATCTCCCTGAGATTGCCTAAACTCATGTTCATTGAGTCAGTGATGCCATCCAGCCTTCCCATCCTCTATTGCCCCTTCTCCTCTTGCCCTCAATTTTCCCCAGCATCAGAGTCTTTTCCATTAAGTCAGCTCTTCTCATCAGATGGCCAAATTATTGGAGCTTCAGCTTCAGTATCAGTCCTTCCAGTGAATATTCAGGACTGATATCCTTTAGTATTGACTGATTTGATCTCCTTGCAGACCAAAGTACCCTCAAGAGTCTTCTCCAACACCAAAGTTCAAAAGCATCGATTCTTTGGCTCTCAGCCTTCTTTATTGTCCAGATATCACATAAATACATGACTACTGGAAAAAAACGTAGTTTTGGCTATAAAGACCTTTGTAGGCAAAGTAATGTTTCTGCTTTTTAATATGCTGTCTAGGTTTGTCATTGCTTTTCTTCCAAGGAGCAAGCCTCTTTTAATTTCANTCTCAGCCTTCTTTATTGTCCAGATATCACATAAATACATGACTACTGGAAAAAAACGTAGTTTTGGCTATAAAGACCTTTGTAGGCAAAGTAATGTTTCTGCTTTTTAATATGCTGTCTAGGTTTGTCATTGCTTTTCTTCCAAGGAGCAAGCCTCTTTTAATTTCATGATTGCAGTCACCATCCACAGTGATTTTGGAGCCAAAAAAAAAGTCTCTTACTGTTTCCATTGTATCCCCATCTATTTGCCATGAAGTGATGAGACCAGATGCCATTATCTTCGTTTTTTGAATGTTGAGTTTTTAGCCAGCTTTTTCACTCTCCTCTTTCACTTTCATCAAAAGGCTCTTTTGTTCCTCTTCAGTCTGCCACTAAAGTGATATCATCTGTATATCTGAGGTTGTTGATATTTCTCCTGGATAATTATTAGTAATTGAGAAAAAAGAGAAACACACAGATATATTTTTGTAATGCAAAGAAATTGGAAATTTACCCTTTAAGAAGTTCATAGTCACTGAAAGTATCTTTGTCAGATTTTCATTTCTGTGTGCCATAAATATCACACTGGTGAGAATGTTGAGGATAAGTTCCAGAGGGATTAGCTAGAGGCATTAACTTCTTGATAGTCTCTTGTTTAGGTCTGGAAGCTGCTAAACGAATCCTGGAAAGAGAGATGATGAATGTTTGCGGTATGCCAGTATAAGCAGGAAAGGAGAGAAAAAGTCTTAGGGAAGACAATTTGAAAGTAGAATAAAGATAGTGATTGATGGAGTGTTTATTGTGAATGAAGATTTCAGGGAAAATGTTAAATATCTGGTCCTTAAGTTTTTGGGGATAACCCAAAATAATCCCTCATGAATTATGTTCATGCGGAATGGATAAGAAGGGCCCAAACGATAGTTTAGTTTATTTTACTGGGTGAAACCACCAGAGGGACTGATTTTAGAAAGTTAGATAGGGCAGGGTTAGTAAAAACAATTTGTTAAGACTCTTTCCATGTATAGATATTTTCAAAGTTTAGGACCTTCCATAAAATGACAATATATATGTTTTTTTTCTCAATTTATATTTAGAAAAACAATATATCATGTAACTATTTATGACAAACTTTGTTTATAAACACAATCATAATACAACAGTTTATAATTATAGGTCAGGGTGAAATTCTGCTGGTCTCGGTGGGGCTTAGGTCAGCTAGTTGCCTTAGACTACTGAACTGGGACAACTGACCTCAGTGCCCATGTCTCTCATCTTCTCTTGGGACAAGCAGGTTAGACTGGGGCATGACCTTCTTATGATGGCAGAAGCACAAGCCCACATATATAATTGATTTTCAAAACCCTACTGATGTCACGTTTGCTATACTTACCCCTACATTGGCTAGAGCAGATCACATGGCCAAGTTGAGGTGAAGGAAATTATTCCTCACTTACCAAAGGACATAAGGAGGAGTGAAAACTTGGAGTTGTTAGTGTAATTATTCTACTGTAGGTAGGACACTCCATTTGCCAAGATTTTAAACTCTGTAGGTAGAATTCTGGGTACACATCCTGCCTCTACTATGAGCTCTGTTACCTTATGCAAATTACTAACACATCTAAGCCTGTGTCTTTGTTTTAATAAATGGACCTATTAAGACTATTTATCCTATATAGTTAATAGATACACATGTTTGAGCCCTATATCTACCATAAAAGGCATATTCAAAATTTTAACTATCATTAATAATGTTATTCCATAAGTAAAGAAATTGAGGTTCTTAGGTTTGACATTTTTAGTAATAAAATTTAACATTAGTAGCATGCATTGAAATAGTGGTTGTTGAAGAAACGCAGGTTACTTGACTTCGAATTTCAATTTCTTTGTTTGCCATCCTCTATCACTACTGAAAATTATTAAGTGTGATCACCACAGACAATATAAATATACTTAAGAATGTATTATATCTTAAAGCAGTATTATTTGAGCTATATTGTAAGAAAAAATTAAGGTTAGAAAAAAAATTGATATCTACCACTATTTAATTTTCATTGAAATATAATTTGTTAATGTGAAATAAATAGCACATTGGCTTAAGTACAATAAATCAAGTTCAATAAGCAACCCAAACTAAAGCAAATATTTTATATCCATGTTGATGTGGATTACTGATCAAACATTATAATTACATTTTAAAACTCAAACTCGAATACTGAATGCCATCTAGAATGACTTGTAAAGGGAAATTGTAGCAACCAGTTTATCTTAATGACAGTGTGCTACTTTAATATAAGGAATACTGTTTAAAAGCATAAAGTCACCATTTTTAAGATTCCCATATATAAGCTGGAAATTCTTACAACAGACATTTAAGATTATTTAAGGAATGCATATACCAACGAGTGCCTTCTAACAGAAAAGAAGTATTTTGTAGAAACATGCCAGTCTCAATTTTTTATTATGTCTGACACTATTCCATATGTTCAGAGCTCATAATTCTGAAAGAAATTTGACAAATAGTTTGCTATACATGGAGAAGGCAATAGATTGGTTCTGACTTTTGAATAAAAGTTCCTTGGCCATGGCAAATTCTAAAATACAATTTATCCCCATGTAGCAGGTGAGTGATTTAGTAGACAAATTGTCAGGATTTTGGCCTCTGCTGTTTCAGCTATTCATTCTTCAGGGATAGATAAACTGTGCATCTTCCTTGGGCACTTTGCTCTAACATTCTTCCTAAAGTAATTAGAGCAAAGAATGTATTTTATTTTTGGTTCTTGTGAAAATATCCTCATTATCATCACACACAGTACAAATAGTGTCTTTTTATTTTTGCTTCTGTATCTGAAGATACCTGAATTGAAATAGCAATAGCTATGTACCAAGGGGTTTTCTAAAGTTCCCTTGTCATGCTCAAATGATTTCAAGATAAAATTGAAAATGTATAGTACTTGCTAAATACTACTGAGATTTATCAGCCTATATACTTTTATGTACATTTCTAACATTATTTGAGGTTTCTAGTGCTTTATTTATCTGTAAAACTAATGATATAATTCAAACTTTAAAATTTTGGAAAGCAAACGTGTTTATTTCTTTATTTTTTAATTAATCCATTCCATTAAGTATGCTGTTAAAATAAGAGGCAATTTTTAGAGCATGCACTCTGAACCAATTTTATTTACTTTTTGTTATAAAATACTTGTTTGAATGTTTGATGTATTAATNTTGGAAAGCAAACGTGTTTATTTCTTTATTTTTTAATTAATCCATTCCATTAAGTATGCTGTTAAAATAAGAGGCAATTTTTAGAGCATGCACTCTGAACCAATTTTATTTACTTTTTGTTATAAAATACTTGTTTGAATGTTTGATGTATTAATAGAAAATTAACTACTGAACATTACTAGCTCTATGTGTGTATGAACCAAAAAAAAAAAAAAAAAATAGAGACAGATGTGGAGGGGAGAAATACAACAAGAAGGAGAGAAATAATGAAAATAATAAATATCACTTTGTAGCACTTAATATGTGTTAGGCATTATTCTAACATGTGTTTTAATTCAATTAAAACATGTTTCTAATTTTATGAAGCTACCAGTATTATTCTCATTGCCAAATGAGGAAACTAGTCACACAAAGTTAAGTGACTTGACGAAGTTCACTCAGGGAGTCAATATCCAACAGAGTTTGGCTCTTAACTATAGTGCTTTATTCAGTGTTCCAAGATCGGGTGAGAGAGAGATAAAGGCTACAGCACAAAAGCCTACAGATGCAGCACATTTAATGGCTCAGTTATTTAAAATGTATTAATCTTATTAATGTAAGATTATTATGTCTTACACATTATTATGTCTCCATCTCCTCTTCTAAAAATTATTAGCCTATCCAATCCCTGACAATAAACTTAACTGGTTTACTGTGAACAAGCTCTTCAGATTTACCTGAAAACATGACAGCCTGCAAACAATATGAGACACAGAGTAAAAGAACAGACTTACGTAATCACCCTGACTCTTGTTATCTCTGTGATTTTTTGGAAAGCAAGTTTTGGAAATATAGCTAGGTATTTGGAAATAAATGTGTATATATTGGGCTTACTTGGTGACTCCGATGGTAAAGAATCTGCCCACAATGAGAAATACCCCTGTTCGATTCCTGGGTCAGGAATATCCCCTGGAATAGGAAATGGCAACCCACTCCAGTATGCTTTCTTGGAGAATTCTGTGAACAGAGGAGGCTGGTGGACTGAGTTAAACAAAAGCACTGGGTCTTTCAACAGGAAGAGTTCAATTAAAGTCATATTAAAATAGGAAATTCATGCTTCATCTCATTTAAAAAATTTGATTTGACATAGATGAGAGCATTTGTACATACCCGTGACTTGCAATGTAAACTGTAGAGTAATTTCTCTACAAATCATGTAGCCTCAGCCACTTCCAAATTCTGACCTGGTTTTCTACACAGTAACACAATATCTCCATCTTCCTATATTATCTTGTTACACTCAACTGAAGAGGGGAATCTGGAAATTAAAAGTCTTGGGGTTTGAGGACCAAAAGTCTATGTGACTGTAAGCAAAGCATAGTATGTCTTTGAACTTTATTTTCATCATATGTAAAATGAAGAAATTGTAAAACTTTATATCTGGAATAACTTACATCTTTAATATGAAATGACAGGTAGTTCATAAAATTAAAAATTATTTAAAAAATAATGTTTAGATTTACTAATGAATGTATAAAACATTATGGTTATTGAAATTATCTAAAGAGCAAAATGTTTGAATATTTATACAAGTAACTTTTTATTATTTTACTTTCATAAAATCACTTTTTGGGACATTATCTCTTTTAATAGCATATAAAGATGAGCAAAAAATTTAGACCATTTGTCAATAAATGCTGTTATACACAGGTTTATCCTGTACATTTAAGAAAATGAATTAGATGAGAATTGAAAAAAGACAGAACCAGAAAAAGGAAATGGCAAGAAGGACTTAAGGCAAAGTTAGAAATATTTTTATAAATGAGAAATTGTAAAATAAGGTGAAATAGTGCAAGAACCAAAAATGGACAAAAAAGTAAGCATAGTGGAAAAAATGGATAAAATATTTGAAAGTGACTAGAATCACAGAGCTCATGTTCATTTTTTAAAACATTTTCCAATTGTTTATTGCTACTGTATAGCAGAGTTCACATATTTTTCTCTTTTTTTAAGTTAATTAATTTATTTTAATCAGAGGCCAACCACCCCACAGCACTGTATTGGCCTTCGCCACACATTGACACGAATCAGCCAGGAATACACATGCATCCCCTATTCCGAACCCCCCTCCCACCTCCCAACCTATCCCATCCCTCAGATGTGTCCCAGTGCACAAGCCCTGAGAGTCCTGTCTCATGCATTGAAAACGGANACTACAAGGAGATCAAACCAGTCAATTCTAAAGGAAATCAACCCTGAATATTCACTGGAAGGACTGATGCCGAAGCTGAAGCTCCAATACTTTGGCCACCTGATGCGAAGAGCGAACTCACTGGAAAAGACTCTGATGCTGGGAAAGATTGAGAGCAGGAGAAGGGGGCGACAGAGGATGAGATGGTTGGATGACATCACTGACTCAATGGACAGGAGTTTGAGCAAACTCTGGGATACAGTGAAGAACAGGGAAGCCTGGCGTGCTGCAGTCCATGGGGTCACAAAGAGTCAGACACGACTTAGGGACCAAACAACAACAAACTGAAGTGATCAGCATTTAAAGGCAACTATATTTCAGCTTTTAAAAATGTGGTCTTCACAAGGTCCTCCTGCAGAGCAGGTGGACTTCCGGTCAGTGTTATGTGGCAGTCAGGACGGGAGGGGAGTCTGCGGGAGAATGGATACATGTATACGTGCGGCTGGGTCCCTCCACCGTTTACCTGAAACTATCACAATGTTGTTAATCAGTGGTACCCTAAAAGAAAAATAAAAAGTTTAAAGTAGGAAAAAAATGTGGCCTTCCGATTACTTGAGGATAGTAATTTTGCCCATGAACTCTTCGGCGTGTGAGTTGCCTGCCCAGGTGTCCAGACAGGTGACAAGGAGATAGGATGGGGAGAGCCTGGCTACAACAAGCATTCTCTGTCCACGACTGTGCCGTGGTGACCGTCAGGGCAATTCGTGCCCGTCTGCTCTGCTATTAACTGTGCACATAAATCCTTAAGACTCTGGGACAGCGGGTGCCTGAAGCTCAGGTCTGTGGCTCTCTGCCAGTGAGTCAGACATAGCTCAGAGACCTGCCCTCCGGCCTGTCGGGCGCCGATGCTGTCAGCGGCAAGGACGAGGCCGTGAGCCCAGTCTGCCCCTGGGATCCCATCTGCGCCACCTGTGACAGAGCGTGCCAGTGGTCTGGCATCAACCCCGTCACTGAGGACCATATCTGGACCCAGTGGGTCTCGGTCTGGACTAGGATTGAACAAAATTAACCCGTCTGTCTGAAACGTATTAATAATATTGAAGAAGTAAAATAGCAAGGGGCTTCCCTGGGGGCTCAGTGGTAAGTAATCNTGTGTTGGTGTTTTTCTTTCTGACTTACTTCACTCTGTAGAATAGGCTCCAGTTTCATCCACCTCATTAGAACTGATTCAAATGTATTCTTTGTATTGGCTGAGTAATACTCCATTGTGTATATGTACCACAGCTTTCTTATCCATTCATCTGCTGATGGACATCTAAGTTGGTTCCATGTCCTACCTATTGTCAACAGTGCTGCAGTGAACATTGAGGTACACGTGTCTTTCAGTTCTGGTTTCCTTGATGTGTATGCCCAGCAGTGGGATTCCTGGGTCATATGGCAGTTCTGTTTCCAGTTATTTAAAGAATCTCCACACTGTTCTCCATAGTGGCTTGGACTAGATTGCATCCCACCAACAGTGTAAGAGGGTTCCCTTTTATCTGCACCTCTCCAGAATTTATTATTTGTAGACTTTTTGATAGCAGCCATTCTGACTGGCATGTGATGGTACCACATTGTGGTTTTGATTTGCACTTCTCGATAATGAGTAATTTTGAGCATCTTATCATGTGTTTGTTAGCCATCTGTATGTTTTCTTTGGAGAAATGTCTGTTTAGTTCTTTGGTGCATTTTTGGATTGGGTCATTTATTTTTCTGGAATTGAGCTGCATGAGCTGCTTGTAGATTTTTGAGATTAATTTTCAGTTCAGTTCAGTTGCTCCATTGTGTCCAACCTTTTCCAGTCCTGTGGCAACTGCTGAGTTTTCCAAATTTGCTAACATATTGAGTGCAGCACATAATTCTTTGCTCATATTCATTTTTAAGGAATAATTCAGTGAGAGTATGGTATCTTCAAAGAGGAAGATTTATAAGAAGTTCACATTTGTTATTGATATGTCATATATGTAGTCACCAAGAACAAATGTTGTCGTAAGACTGAATCACAAAGAACCTATGAAAATTTCATTTTCTCCTTTAAAGGCAGCTCAACTTTTATTTTCAGTCATTCTTTCTTTGATATTTTTTAAGAATTTGATGACCCTAGATTACTTTAACTAGTAATGATTAAATTCTTTACAAAATTTCTTCAGACCAATGTGAAGATGAGCCCACATTATTGTAAAGTAATTAACCTCCAATTAAAATAAATAAATTTATATTTAAATAGAAGGTATATGATTCTGTTTTAAAATACAAATACATCAGTTTTGAAAACCAAGTNAAATTTCTTCAGACCAATGTGAAGATGAGCCCACATTATTGTAAAGTAATTAACCTCCAATTAAAATAAATAAATTTATATTTAAATAGAAGGTATATGATTCTGTTTTAAAATACAAATACATCAGTTTTGAAAACCAAGTTTAAATGAAACTTTTAAATTTGAAATTAACATTTTTTAGAAATAGTTATTCTTGGATTCCACTAAGAATCCTTCTTTAAGATTTTTCTTGTTTCCTGAGGCAGAACTACCATTATGACCCAGTGATTGCAATCCTGGGTACAAAAACAAATGGCTCTAACATGAAAATATACATATTTCCAAATATTAATAGCAAAACATAAAAAACCCAACTGTAAAAATATGGCTATACCCCAGTGTTAAAAGCAGCATTATTTACAAATGTCAAGATATGAAAGCAACCTAAGTAACCATCAACAGATGACCTGATAAAGAAGAGTGGTATGTACACACAACAAAATACTACTCAGTCATGTAAAAGAATGAACTTGTGCCATTTGCAACAACATGAATGGACCTAGAAGGCATTACGCTAACTGAAATGTCAGACAAAAACAAACACTGTATGATATTACTTATGTGTGAAATATATATACAAAAAAAACCGTAGTAAATATAACAACAACAAAGCACCCACAAATATAGAGAATAACCTAGTGGTCATGAGTGGGGAGAGGAAAAGGAAGGAGCAAGTTAGGATTAAAGGTATTGAGGTAACAGCTACTATGTATAAGCTATAGTATGTGTTATATAACGCAAAAATATAACCAAGTTTTTATAACTATAATATAGTATAACTTTTAAAAATTGTGGGTCACTATGTTATATATGTTATATGTTATATCCTGGAGTGTGAAATAAAGTGGTCCTTAGGAAACATCACTGTGAAAAAGCTAGTGGAGGTGATAGAATTCCATCTGAACTATTTCAAATCCTAAAATGTGATGATTTCTATACTTCGATGAATCAAGTCAGTGCCCTCATACACAGTGGGCATTCCATAAGAACTGAATGAATTCACAAACAGATGAATGATAATGTGGGTGGTTGGCCTAATATTAGTTGTAGGATGATTAGCATTAATTCTCATAGTATCAGTTAAAAGCTGTGTTATTTTGATGAAAAATTAAGTCCATTGAGTTAAGTGTATAAAAGGATCAGAAAATTCTTTTCAGCAAAAAACTCATTTATACTAACATAAACTTGGTCTTTAACAGCGTGTGAGTCAATTTTATGGGGAAAAGCAAGTGATCATTAAGTTAGCATATTCTCTTATTTCTAAATAATCACCTCTATTATTATTTGGAATATCATTCAAATTCCTCTTCAAGTTAATAGGTGGCCATTTGCAATAGAAGATCCTTTGACAACCTCTGAAATAATTTTCAGTTTTTTTCAGTAGCAATTTTGAAAAGATATATTATTATCATTATTATTTTTAATGCCAACAGTCACCCACTCTTTCTCAACTAACTTTGATAAACATATAATTGGTAGTGGTGATATGGCTAAGTGTGTAGCATGCTTTTTTATTTGTCATATAACATCCAATGTTATCACATCTAGTAGTTCCTGAGATGTCTGTTCTATGCCTGCCCCAATTTTGTATTGTGCAGGTACTTAACATGTTTGATTTCCCAGGTCACAGCTGGAGAGGAATTTTGTTTCAGGATAAATCATATTTTGAGTCTCATCCTTGTCTGCTTTAGATGATATTTAGATGACATTTTGAATTTTAAGACTTTAGAGTCAGTGCTGGAAAGAGTTAAGATTTTCAGGGTTTTTGTAATGTAATTAATGTGTTTTGCTTATGAGAACATGAATTTTGATTGACCAGAGGGAGAATAATACAGACTGATCTGATTGTATTCCCCTCAAATTTATATGTTAAAGTCTGCCTCCTGGATTTGGGAGATGGGGCTTTAAGAGGCAATTAGGATTAGATGATATAATGAGATTAAAATATCATGAATCAAATTAGTTCTCTTGTAATCATCAATAGAGAGCTGGCTTCTTTTCTCTGTTTTCTACCATGTGAGGATACAATGAAATAAGAAAATTCTTACTACATTCTGACCAGCTGATGGTCAGGCTCCATAACAATGAGAAAGAAGTTTCTCTCTTGTGGTTTGTTATGAATTTTCAGGGTTTTTTACATTTCTGGAAAAAAATTATAAAATCCATGGATAATTAAAAAAAATAAAATGGTTAATGTTTTACTCAAAGAATGAATACTTAAAATCAGTAAGATGGAGAAGGGGATCCAAATTGAAAACAGCAAAAGAAATGAACCTAAGTGTACTACAAATGAATACTTCATTCTAAAGAAAGAGCACAGAAAAGAACTAACCTAAGATACTTTACATGCAGAAGGCAATGGCACCCCACTTCAGTACTCTTGCCTGAAAGATCCCATGGATAGAGGAGATTGGAAGGCTGCAGTCGGGTCACTGAGGGTTGGACACGAATGAGCGACTTCAATCTTACTTTTCACTTTCATTCTTCACTTTCATGCATTGGAGAAGGAAATGGCAACCCACTCTAGTGATATTGCCTGGAGAATCCCAGGGATCGGGGAGCCTGGTGGGCTGCCATCTATGGGGTCGCACAGAGTCGGACNTGATCTGATTGTATTCCCCTCAAATTTATATGTTAAAGTCTGCCTCCTGGATTTGGGAGATGGGGCTTTAAGAGGCAATTAGGATTAGATGATATAATGAGATTAAAATATCATGAATCAAATTAGTTCTCTTGTAATCATCAATAGAGAGCTGGCTTCTTTTCTCTGTTTTCTACCATGTGAGGATACAATGAAATAAGAAAATTCTTACTACATTCTGACCAGCTGATGGTCAGGCTCCATAACAATGAGAAAGAAGTTTCTCTCTTGTGGTTTGTTATGAATTTTCAGGGTTTTTTACATTTCTGGAAAAAAATTATAAAATCCATGGATAATTAAAAAAAATAAAATGGTTAATGTTTTACTCAAAGAATGAATACTTAAAATCAGTAAGATGGAGAAGGGGATCCAAATTGAAAACAGCAAAAGAAATGAACCTAAGTGTACTACAAATGAATACTTCATTCTAAAGAAAGAGCACAGAAAAGAACTAACCTAAGATACTTTACATGCAGAAGGCAATGGCACCCCACTTCAGTACTCTTGCCTGAAAGATCCCATGGATAGAGGAGATTGGAAGGCTGCAGTCGGGTCACTGAGGGTTGGACACGAATGAGCGACTTCAATCTTACTTTTCACTTTCATTCTTCACTTTCATGCATTGGAGAAGGAAATGGCAACCCACTCTAGTGATATTGCCTGGAGAATCCCAGGGATCGGGGAGCCTGGTGGGCTGCCATCTATGGGGTCGCACAGAGTCGGACACTACTGAAGTGACTTAGCAAGATACTTTAGAAAACAGTATTTTGTCTATATTCTATAACAATAAAAGTTAAGAGCCATAAGCAAACATGTGGCTGTAGCCAGTAATGTGTTTGGCACAAGGTTATGGGATAGCAATTTCACATCTATTTCATGTACATTCTAGGACTGAGCTAATACATGTTTCACGGATATTGAGAAGCAAGTTTCTTACTGTCATAAAGGAGTTAAAAGTAAGGCAAAGCATGTGAACCCTTTTGTGTCTGACTGGAATTGGAAGTGTCAGTGTGAACTCAGGCAATAGATAAATATAGATAGATGGATGGATGAACAGATGTAGGCGTTTTATGCGATTATCTTATTTTAAATGTCAAATTCATCAATGTTAAAGATTATATAAGTAGGAATTCTAAACAAAAGTTAAGTGAAACATTGGTAGAAATATTGCTAGAAAGAAAAGACAATGTGTTTATATGAGTATATATATATATATATATATATATATATTGATCAATATAGATATAAACATAGATATGGATATTGGTATAGACATAGATATAATTTAACTTGGTCCTCTGTGAGTAACTATAAGCAGTGACACTCTAGTAACAGTGAATATGCCTAAGTCCTAGGTCTTAGTTTACGAACTCCATTCTGTGGAAGAAATCTAGGCTACCTGTAAAAAAAATGGATAATTTCAGAGCTAGGGCATAAATCTTCAAAATGATACTGGAACCAAAATGAGACTTGCCAGAGTATGGAATTAGTGAAAACATGATAAGACATGCAATAGGTTTTAAAAAGCCAATTTAGAGAAGCCTCCAATGGGATGATATTAGACCATATGAGTTTCAGGGAGAATGGATATGTGTATATATGTATTGCTGAGTCCTATTCATTGGAAGCACTGATGCTTAAGCTGAAGCTCCAATAATTTAGCCACCTGTTGTGAAGAACTGACTCATTGGAAAAGACCCTGATGCTGGGAAAGATTGAAGGTGAGAGGAGAGGGGATGACAGATGGTTTGATGGCATCACCAATTCGAAGGATATGAGTTTGAGTAAGCTCCAGGAGTTGGTGATGCACAGGGAAGCCTGCTGTGTTGAAATCCATGGATCACAAAGAGTCAGGCATGACCGAGTGACTGAATTGAGTCCTTTTACTGTCCACCTGAAATTATCAGAGCATTGTTAATTGGCTAAGCTTTTTAAAAAGAAAGGAAAAGTAAAATGAGAGCTGTGTGATGAAATAATAATGATATTAGATATGGAAATATAACCAATGTATTATACATTTTTGGATGTTTCTTACAAGTTGTTGTAAACAGACTTTTTTTCCCCTCTGAGTCTTTGTGACTTTGTTTGCAAATGAGGGTGATTATCATGAATCATAGAGATTTTTATTTTATAGAGTTAAGTGTGTGAGGATATTTTTTATGATGAGACTTTATACAAACATACATCTATGGCACTATTTGTTTTCTAAAAGAAAGCTTTCTGATGGTAGGAAGCATCCTGTTTTTTCCTTAACTCCAGGATTGATCAGGGTTCCTACAGCATGATGTGCATTCAAATAATAACTGCAGTCACCATCTGCAGTGATTTTGGAGCCCAAAAAAATAAAGTCTGTCACTGTTTCCACTGTTTCCCCATCTATTTCCCTTGAAGTGATGGGACCAGATGCCTTGACCTCAGTTTTCTGAATGTTGAGTTTTAAGCCAACTTTTGCACTCTCCTCTTTCACTTTCATCAAGATGCTCTTTAGTTCTTCTTCAATTTCTGCCATAAGGATGGTGTCATCTGTATATCTGAGGTTGTTGATATTTCTCCCAGCAATCTTGATTCCAGCTTGTGCTTCTTCCAGCCCAGCATTTCTCATGATGTACTCTGCATATAAGTTAAATAAGCAGGGTGACAATACACAGCCTTGATGTACTCCTTTTCCTATTTGGAACCAGTCTCTTGTTCCATGTCTAGTTTTAACTGTTGCTTCCTGACCTGATTACAGGTTTCTCAAGAGGCAGGTTGGGTGGTCTGATATTCCCATCTCTTTCAGAATTTTCCACAGTTTGCTGTGATCAAACAGTCAAAGGCTTTGGTGTAGTCAATAAAGCAGAAGTAGATGTTTTTCTGGAATTCTCTTCCTTTTTCGATGGTCCAGCAATTAGATCTCTGGTTTCTCTGCCTTTTCTAAATCCAGCTTGAACTTTTGGAAGTTCATGGTTCACGTACTATTGAAACCTGGCTTGGAGATTTTTGAGCATTACTTTACTAGCATTTGAGATGAGTGCAATTGTGTGGTAGTTTGAGCATTCTTTGGCTTTGACTTTCTTTGGGATTGGAATAAAAACTGACCTTTTCTAGTCCTGTGGCCACTGCTGAGTTTTCTAAATTTCCTGGCATATTGAGTGTAGCACTTTCACAACATATTCATTTAGGATTTGAAATAGCTCAACTGGAATTCCATCAGCTCCACTAGGTTTGTTTATAGTGATGCTTTAAGTGATATGCTTTTAGTGCCTTCAGATTCATAAAATGAGCAAAATAACTCTTCCTAGGATTTCAAATAAAATTTTTGACTGGCATCAAAACCTTCACATTATTTCAGAAAGTTTGCACATTCTGATGTTGAGTTCATTAAGGATATACATAAGACTTGTTGATTGAAAATATATTGGGTTCCAAAACATCATGCCTGTTTTAGAAGAAAATAAAATCATTCTGAACCTTAATGCATGGCTGTTGTTGTTCAGTCTCTAAGTTGTGTCTAACTCTTTGCAGCCTCATGAATTGAACCATGTCAGGCTTCCCTGTCCAAAGAGGGAAGTTTGCTCAAACTCATGTCCGTTGAGTCAATGATGCCATCCAAACTTCTCATCCTCTGTCTCCCCCTTCTCCTCTTTCCCCTCAATCTTTCTCAACATCAAGTTCTAATTCATGCATATGGAAGTCTCATATGAGACCTAAGAAGTTGCCAAAGCAGGCAACTTTTATACTTTTTAGATGAAGAAACAATAAATGTATGAGGAATTGACAGGACAAAGAAACTTAGGCTTTGATGCTTAATTAGTGCAGAATCTAAACAGAGTTTGGGGTTGGAGGTAAAAGGACACTCTTAGCACTAGAGATAGGAAATTTGTATTAACTTAATTCAAGAAAATCCATATGCCACCAAAGCACATTTTTGCTAAGAGTATCCTGAGGAACCAAGACTCTGCAGGAAGAGAGAGCGGTAGAGAGAGAGAGAGAGGGTGCAGTTGCACATAATGGACATTTGAGCATGGTCAGCAGGTAGCAATCACTGGTATGGTGACTCTTGTCATTGCCTTTTTGAGTTTATCCTTTCCAAGGAAGAAAATTATGTGTTCTATCAGTTACAGCATATTGGTGACAGCGAAAGAACTCAGTTCATGCAAAGACTAGATGTCATTTTTTGTGGTCTGATATTGTATTAACTGAGAGAAAAGTTATTTTCTTATCTCTACTTTTCACCACTGACCTATTACATTATGTGAAATTATAAGAAGAAATTTTCTTTTAAAAAAGAATAAGTGTACCAATTTGAACAATAGAGTTAGGTTCTATAAAAACTGAAACAGGAAAGAGTATAGAATACATTTTTGTTCACTCTATTAAAACAAGTCCCTCACAAGTATGCTGTAAGTTAAGGTTTAGCAGTAGGAATAATAGCTTGGAATGGGGTGCTCAAGGTATAGATAAATTAAGAAAAATTTTTATTTCAGCATCATTTGAAAACCATAGAAATAGTAATGAATTTCACTAATGGTAGCACAAATCACTAATTAGAAGCCAGTCAGTAGAATTGTTCAGAAAGAAGTGAACTATAAATCACAAATTAATCTTATCAAGAATTATAAGAAAAGGAAATGAAGGAACCAGGAATGTTACCCTTTAATACAATGGCACATAAATTGGATGTATTCACGAACACAGAAGAGAAAATTATTTGTAATGATTGTGTATTCTTCCTTTGTATTTAAAGTTTTAGTTCCCAGGTTCATGACCTCATGGGATTTTTCTTATAAATAGTTCATACAGCATTGTTGAGTGGCTTTATATAATATTTGTAAATTTCTATGGTAAAATTTAAAACAAAGATGAAATTTTAAATACTTTAAGAGCCAAACAGTATGTATAAAGCAAACAGGAGAAATAAATCTGATGTGATTTTTATTTTTAAGTGTTTTGTTTTTTTTTAGATTTTATTCAATAATGGACACAATTTGATTCCTAAGAGGTTTAGAATAATTGCAAGCAATATTGTCAGCCTGGTTATATTTCAGCTATAAGGGTAGCAGCAGTACATTCAACATCAACAGGAAATGTTCTTCCTTGAAAATTTAACTTTTCATCTCTATTACAAGAACANAATTTGATTCCTAAGAGGTTTAGAATAATTGCAAGCAATATTGTCAGCCTGGTTATATTTCAGCTATAAGGGTAGCAGCAGTACATTCAACATCAACAGGAAATGTTCTTCCTTGAAAATTTAACTTTTCATCTCTATTACAAGAACAGAGAAAAATCATGTGTGGTGTGTATCTCCCCAAACTGTATTTACTTAATTCATACTTGGGCATTCTCTAGTAGGAGGATGGAGCAAAGAATGAAGATGTGTTTTGTTACCAGAATATAGAGAGTAGTCACAGTGCAATGTGGTATCTATTGACATATATATATAATATAAAAATTGCCTTTATTTTTCCCAGATCTTCTTTTCCTTGAGCATACTATGTCTAGATGCTGAAAAGACATTGTTCAAATCAGCACTTTCAATCTGATATGAAGGAGTATAAAAACACTGAAAACAGCACTGGGCTGAAAACAACATTGAAACCAATTATTCAAAAGTTTTAATTTTTATTCTTCTGATGGGGCCAAAAAAATAAGAAAATAGAAAATCAATATTTATCTTACAACAGTTTCATTGGAACACAGTTTATCACTATGTTCCAAGGTTATCAGGGATGGCATGCTAAAGTTGAACAATGAAAAATCAGAAAGTCTGTTATAGATAGATAATAGATGGATAGATCGATCATGTAGAGATATACTAAGCATTGAGTTGCACTATGGAAAGTGAAAGGAGATTATTGCCCCAGAACTCTATAATCTAGTGATAAAGGCATCTATTAAATAGAGGATCACAGAAATATATAGTTACTCAGTATGACCATGACTTAAGGAAAATAATTGTATGTGTTCTTCACCATCTCCCAGAGTTTGCTCAAAGTCATGTCTATTGAGTTCATGATGCCATACAAGTATTTCATCCTCTGTCATCCCTTTCTCCTCCTGCCTTCAATCTTTCCCAGCATCAGGGTCTTTTCCAATGAGTCGGCTCTTCACATTAGGTGGCCATAGTATTGNCAAAGTCATGTCTATTGAGTTCATGATGCCATACAAGTATTTCATCCTCTGTCATCCCTTTCTCCTCCTGCCTTCAATCTTTCCCAGCATCAGGGTCTTTTCCAATGAGTCGGCTCTTCACATTAGGTGGCCATAGTATTGGAGCTTCAGCTTCTGCATCAGTCTTTCCAGTGGATATTCAGGGTTGTAATATTCTAAACCAAAGTAACTTTCCTCTATTGCTTTTATTTTGTGGCAGAAATGGCTAACTGATTCAGTATATTTTTAATGTTCTACTTGAAAATTTAACCCAACAAGTTACTGAAATTTTTGGCTGATGCACTGAATTATAGCAGAAATGCCTTCCTCTGGTTACTTTAGGATAATGAGAGCTACATGGAATGGTTACAGTCAGGGCATTGTTTCTCTCTGATTAACCATTCAATACCCCAAGGATGAACCAATTTAGGACAGTGTCCTATTGCATTCCCTGAAGTAGAATCTATTTCTTCCAAAGGACCCTTAATAGTTCTTCATCTACTTCAATTTTCCCAAGTCCAATAAGTCTATTTCTTAGTCCCTGAAGCCCTGTTTTATATACCGCCAAGACAGATCTGTTAAAGCATGTAAAAACAGATAATTGCCTGTGTTACGGGAATGAATAGTTGTGAGTATTCATCATTTTTTAGAATTTTAATTTTCTGTATATTATGATGTTTTGACATCTTTAAAAAAAAAAAAAAACCCAAAGCAAAAACAACAACAACAAAAAGATCTTTCAGTTTAGGCACAGATTGCTCCTCCCTGGGTGAACCAGTTAATCAATTCTTCCAGACAGCATGACTCAGGAAACGTGTCTTTGATATGCACACTAACCAGTACAGAGACAAACATCCTCTGGTTCTGGTAACCTAGGAGGTAACATTTCTCTATCTTAATCATCTTTGGGCCAGGCACTGGGCAACTAGGGGCCACCACTATCTAGCCTACTGATATTATTGAGACAAGACAATCCTCAGTCACCCTGCCCCTTTTTTACCTTTCCTGTGTAAACCCTAATAAAGCTTTGGCCTAAAGCTATTGCTTTATCCTGTTTCTAATCCTTAACCCAAATTTGGTGTTCCCGCTGTGACCCTAAGTTTGGAGCTATGCCTCTTGTTTCTAGGGCAACTATGAACATTAAAATTTTCTTGCAATTCATTGACCTCTCCATGTCATCACTCAGTCACCTTTATAAATTAAGACCCAGCACATTTCAGAAAAAAAGGATGGGAGAATTTCCTGCATTTGGCACTTACATTGTATTAAATTAATTTAAGGAAATATCTCCTTGTATTAAAAATATTGGAAATTTAATTTTGTCTGAAAGCAATTTTTCTCATAAACAGAAAGCTTTGGACTCTACTGACACAGAAGAATAGGTTTACTTATTTGTACAAATACTGCAAATATTTTGCCATTTGGAGATGTTGCAGTATGGAGCTTGTATCATCGTTCTTCATAGCTATCAACAATCATCAAATTTCATACAAAATTGCTCAATTTTCATTCAATCTGAGTAAACACTATCTACTTCAAGGCTGATAGAGCACAATGTGAAAAAGAAAACTTTATGCTATCATATGATAGATGAAAAAGGTTCCTGTTTTATCATTGTTAAAGTCTGCTATGAAAGAAGGCATAAAATTTTGAATAGCTATCAAATAACTCAGGTTTTTGACAATCTTCATGAAAAATATGTCAATTCCTGGATAACACAGAATGTGCACTACTTTGAGTCCGATTGCCTTATTTCACTCAAGTACTTCAAGGTGGAAAGACCTTACTGTGCCCTCATTATTTAAAATTTTTTGGAAATTCTGTTGCATTCCCTATAAAGCTAAGAGAACTTGGATACAGAGTCATATTGTACCATATTTTAAATATTTTATGTGAAATATTTCTTATCATTGGTGACCTAGGGAAGAGTAGTTTGGTGAGTACCAGAGGCAAAGGCTAGATTGGAGCAGATTTAAGAGGGAATGGGAAAAAGTGAGGAGGAAACAGATAGAGAGTGTAGACAACTTTTAGGAGAAGCTTAAAGCTTCCTAAAGGGGAACAATGGAGAATTTAGAAACATTCATGTTTACATTTAGATAGTTGTATGAATCAGTACAGACTTAGAAACAGTCTATTTCTCTGTGCAGAATGTCTAAAGCACAGTATAGTAGGTGGATGGAGGAATAGTTCAGCTTGCTAAGATCATGGGTGGATGTAATAACAGCTACTACCAAGTGAGCAGACAGTATGCGATAAAACACTTTTCCAAGTGCTTTACATGTATTATCAAATGCTCTTTGGACACACACACACACAATCTAGAATAGAAATGACATTATTTTATTTTTATAGAAAGAAGCCAAGCCACTGACAAGTAAGAGATTGACCAAAGTTTACATATATGTATATGTATAGTTGGAGAACAAAGTCCATAGAGTTTATTCTTGTTACCAAAATTAGTACCATCTCCATTACCAAAACTTTCTGTTCTGAAATTGTGAGGAGAAATGCACAGAGACCAGGTTGAAGCACATTATATACAGCCTGAAAAGTAAAAGTGAAAGTAGCTCAGTTGTGTCTGACTCTTTGCGACCCCATGGACTATAGTCCATGAAATTCTTCAGGCCAGAAGACTGGAGTTATGGTAACCTTTCCCTTCTGCAAAGCATCTTCCCAACCCAGGGGTCAAACCCATGTCTCCTGCATTGCAGGTCTCCCACATTGTAGTTGGATTCTCTACCAGCTGAACCACAAAGGAAGCCCAAGAATACTGAAGTGGGTAGCCTATCCCAAATGTCTCCTGCATTGCAGGTGGATTTTTGCCAACTGAGCTATGAGGGAAGCCCCTATAATATACAACCTGGATACCTTGAAATTTGTAAAGAGGATATGGAAGATTTTGAGACTTATGCGTATTATGAGTGTGACTGTAGCTTAGAAAGTGGCAGTGTTACTTGAGGAAGATTTACACATGTGAAAGATATTGACAATGCAATGGCCAGAATATACGTCGTTGCACTAGTTCATGAAATAAGGACATGAGATCTTATCTATAGTATTATCACACGCATAGAGAAGGTAGATCAAATTCCACAAAATGAGTCATCTGCTCAGAGATATGATGGCCTGGGGAACAGTGTTGGTTTGGGTAAAAAATGGTGGGACTGTCTTAAACATAGTTTTATAAAATTGACAAAAAATATTTTAAAAGATGAGAACATAACATTGGAGAGGGATCCTAATGGTTATTGTGGCTTTGTATGTCTTCTGAATAGAATTTATATCCATTGATTAAGTCATTTAGAAATATTTAATCACCTACTCTCCTCTAAGCTCTGAGTTAGATATTGCAAGTGTAGAACTGAAATAGATAGAGACCTTGTAGGCTATCAGGAGTTCTACTATAAAACAGAGAATGTATATAAGTGAACAGGCAATTGAAATACATTTGTGGTAATTGTTTAGAAATAAAGATAGGTATTGTATTAGCATATTTGATAGCCCTAATCTAAATTGGTGATATATATCAGAGAAGACGTTCAGAGCAGATGGAATTTTCATGAGAAAAAAGAGAAAAATCTGAAAAAGTAGAGGCTTGGAAAACATCCGAAAATAAGGGCAAGGGTGTCAAAGAAGAAAGAATTACCTGGGTAGAAGATGAACCAATAAATATACAGACATTTTTGCTAAGTGATGTCAAATAGTGACTTCAGAAGAAATATTTAATAAATCCCACCTAAAGCTTTCAGATATAAAACTAAGAGTGCATATGACTTGTAACTGAGTGGCTACCTCTCAGGCAGCTCTCTAAACTGCTAAATTTAAATTAAATTTAAAGGGTAAATTAAAGAATATGTGTCTGTTTAGGAAGCAGAGGCAGGAAACAGGGCTAAAACCTTAAAAAGAAGAAAGATAGAACACAGTAGTGATAGGAAGATGTAAAAGCTTTGGCATGAAGACAGAGACATCCCTTATCCTGATCAGAACTTGAGAACAGACAAACATAAGGCTGGTCACCAGAACAAATGAATACAAAGAAGGATTAGTGAGTATCAGGCATCAAACATTAGAAGGAATTTCAAATGTGTGTGTCATCTTTTATTCTGATGGCTCTTCAGTTGGTAGGACAAAGAATTCTGGCCCCTTTTTGATGGACAGGATCCTCTCAGATTAATGTTCTGTTGATACGACTTCTCCCCTTCCCCTTGCTTGTGTCCCCAAGCAAATGCTAATTATTTTTGTCAACAATTGTCTCAGTCATAAGACCTATGTTTGGAATAGCATTCAGCTAGGTAACCAGAGAGAAATGATTGGTCAATCTATGTTCATGCTTGCTTCTCAAGTGTCATTTTGCTTATACCTGAAAGCTTTAAGGTGACATCGATCACCATCTTTTTTCATGCTAGATCACTCTCCATAGAGAGCTCACGATCCTAGCACACTACGGAACACTACCTATTCAAAGTTGAATACTACTGCTAGCAGAAAAGGCAAATATCAAATAATTTATTAATGCTAGGAAATATTATTTAGGATGATTTCATGCAAATTAAAGGACAATGACCAATTCATACATTAAGACACCTTATTTTTAGTAGAAAATTGGGGACAAATTCAGCTTCTTGGTTGAGTTTTTATTTATTTTTTTTTAATTTTTTGAACAGCTCTATTAAGGTATAATTGATGTACAAACAACTGAACATATTTAATGGTTTCATTTTGATGAGTTTGGTGATATGCATAGACCCACAATACCATCACCAATATCAAGGAGATAAACATGTCCAACACTTCCCAGAGTTTTCTTGTGTCCCTTTGAAGTTTTGTTTGGTTGTTTTTTATTTTTTGTGGTAAGAACACTTAACAAAAGAACTACCCTTTAACAAATTTTGAAGTACACAATACTTTATTTGTAAGCATTATACTTTACAACAGATGTCTAGAACTTGTCCATCCAGCACTATTACAACTTTATATCTTTTAAATAATAATTCCCCAACTCCTCCACCCCTCAGTCTTTGGCAACCACTACTGTATTCTCTGCTTCTATGAGTTTGACTACTTTAGATACCTCATTTAAGTGGAATCATGCAGTATTTGTTATTCTGTAACTAGCTTATTTCACTTAGCATAATGCTATTCTGACCCATTTCCTGCTAAGAATGAGAGAGGTTCAGGGCAAATGAAACCTCTGCAGCATGTCTACACAGCAGTATAAACCACCCTTCCACACAGAGTCTACGATACATTAGGCTTATGATAAAGATTGAATTCTTAATAATGGGGCACCAAGTGATCCTAAAACCTGAACTGCCATCATGAGGCACCAAGCCATAATGTGCAGCAGGTATCATCTATCAGATTTAAGTTAGATAGTTAGATAAAATACATAGGTGATAAAATAATGATTATATGTGTATGTGTATGTGTGTGTGCACGTGCAAGTTTATGTGTAGTTTGGCTGGAATACATTGGGAAGTAATAAATAAGTTGAGTTGGGCAGGCTCAGACTCTCATGGTCTATCCTCTTGCCACCATGATCTACCACCTTGCCTTCTGTACCTGCATATTGCCTAGTAAGGAGTTCTCTAAGACTGGTGATTAGGGGATGGAAATAGATTGAACCTGTTTTATACACTATGCTGGCACCAGTTGGAAGTGGACTGCTGAAACTGCTATCTGCAGTCGCACTAAAGGAGAGAAGAGTAACATGAAATCCTCCAAGTGGGGAGCACGTTGTCAACTATATACAAATGATTACTCTGCCTGGAAGGAAAGATGCTGGAGTTGATTGACAGAATAATGCCCCCTGCAGATATCTACATGCTAATCTTCAGTCCAGTCCAGTTCAGTCGCTCAGTCGTGTCCGACTCTTTGCGACCCCATGAATCGAAGCACGCCAGGCCTCCCTGTCCATCACCAACTCCCAGAGTCCACTCAGATTCACGTCCATCGAGTCAGTGATGCCATCCAGCCATCTCATCCTCTGTCGTCCCCTTCACCTCCTGTCCCCAATCCCTCCCAGCGTCAGAGTCTTTTCCAGTGAGTCAACTCTTTGCATGAAGTGGCCAAAGTACTGGAGTTTCAGCTTTAGCATGTATCTTAGGAACCTATAAATATGTACCTTATATGGCGAAAGGGACTTTGCAGATGTGGTTAAAGACTTCAAGATGGGAAGTTTATGCTGGATTTTTTTGAGACAGCCCAATGTAATTACAGAGTTTCTTGTAAGGGGGAGGTAGAAGGTCAGAGTAGAGACACTTCTATAGATGTGAAGATGAAAGAATGGGCCATAGCAGCCTCTGGAAACTGGAAAAGTTAAAAAAAAAAAAAAAAGAAGAATTCTTTCCTAGAACCTCCAGAAGATAAACAGCCCTTAACTTTAACCCCTTATGACCCATTGCAGACTTCTTACATCCATACAATTAAGAAAATAAATATATGTTGCTTTAAGACACTAAATTTGAAGTCATCTGTTAAAGACGCATTTGGGGAAACTAATGCAGATACATAAATACTTAATCCTTGAAAATGGTTAATGATTTCGTTGGTTGGTCAGATACTTGGAAAGACAGAACAAAACAGAACAACAACAAAAAACAAATTATCTCTTGTTATATCATTTCTATTATTTCTGGCCTGATTTGAATGATTTGGATTTTTTTTATTATATTTGTATTTTCCTTTTTTGTATTCTTTGCAATTTTATTTTAAATATATGATCCCAAGTTTGTGTATTTTCCCTTGTGAGTGCTGGCCAATTTTTATATTTCTATACAAGTTCCTGATCTTTGCTGTGAGATGTGATTATGTTTGATTTTCTTCAGGCTTGTTTTTAAGATTTTTAGGTGGGGAAAGAGTAGCCTTTAATTTAGAGTTAATTTGACCTGGCGCTAAAGGCTTCCCAGATGCCACCAGTGGTAAAAGAATCCCCCTGCTGATGGCAGGAGACATGAGAGATGAGAATTTGATCCCTGGGTCAGAAAGATTTCTTGAAGCAGAAAGTGACAACCCATTCCAGTATTCTTGCCTGGAAAAATCCCATGGACAGAGGAGCCTGGCAGGCTACAGTCCCTGGGGCTGCAAAGAGTCAGATGTGACTGAGCCCACAGTCTCAGTGGGCTGAGGGGGGTGCCCTTCTGGGAACGCTACTCATTTGCCCTAGGGATTAGGTGGTGACTACATTGGCTGGTAAACAGGAACTCTTTCAAAACCAGAGGAAAGCACTAGGTATTGTTCTCTTGACTCATCTTAGGTTGTGNGTATCTTAGGAACCTATAAATATGTACCTTATATGGCGAAAGGGACTTTGCAGATGTGGTTAAAGACTTCAAGATGGGAAGTTTATGCTGGATTTTTTTGAGACAGCCCAATGTAATTACAGAGTTTCTTGTAAGGGGGAGGTAGAAGGTCAGAGTAGAGACACTTCTATAGATGTGAAGATGAAAGAATGGGCCATAGCAGCCTCTGGAAACTGGAAAAGTTAAAAAAAAAAAAAAAAGAAGAATTCTTTCCTAGAACCTCCAGAAGATAAACAGCCCTTAACTTTAACCCCTTATGACCCATTGCAGACTTCTTACATCCATACAATTAAGAAAATAAATATATGTTGCTTTAAGACACTAAATTTGAAGTCATCTGTTAAAGACGCATTTGGGGAAACTAATGCAGATACATAAATACTTAATCCTTGAAAATGGTTAATGATTTCGTTGGTTGGTCAGATACTTGGAAAGACAGAACAAAACAGAACAACAACAAAAAACAAATTATCTCTTGTTATATCATTTCTATTATTTCTGGCCTGATTTGAATGATTTGGATTTTTTTTATTATATTTGTATTTTCCTTTTTTGTATTCTTTGCAATTTTATTTTAAATATATGATCCCAAGTTTGTGTATTTTCCCTTGTGAGTGCTGGCCAATTTTTATATTTCTATACAAGTTCCTGATCTTTGCTGTGAGATGTGATTATGTTTGATTTTCTTCAGGCTTGTTTTTAAGATTTTTAGGTGGGGAAAGAGTAGCCTTTAATTTAGAGTTAATTTGACCTGGCGCTAAAGGCTTCCCAGATGCCACCAGTGGTAAAAGAATCCCCCTGCTGATGGCAGGAGACATGAGAGATGAGAATTTGATCCCTGGGTCAGAAAGATTTCTTGAAGCAGAAAGTGACAACCCATTCCAGTATTCTTGCCTGGAAAAATCCCATGGACAGAGGAGCCTGGCAGGCTACAGTCCCTGGGGCTGCAAAGAGTCAGATGTGACTGAGCCCACAGTCTCAGTGGGCTGAGGGGGGTGCCCTTCTGGGAACGCTACTCATTTGCCCTAGGGATTAGGTGGTGACTACATTGGCTGGTAAACAGGAACTCTTTCAAAACCAGAGGAAAGCACTAGGTATTGTTCTCTTGACTCATCTTAGGTTGTGTTTTCCCGCCTCAAGTAGTTTCATCACAGGCATTAGCTAACCCGTATGTAGGTGAAGAGTTAAGGAGTGCCCTCTGTAGATCCCTTAGATCTCTCTCTGTGCTACTCTCTCCTCTCCAGTACTATTCCCTACAACTCAAGTTGCCTTAGGCTCTGTAACCCAGGCTGGTCTCTTCAACCCGGTGAGGACCTCTAGGCTTTTCCCTTGATTCCACTGTGGTCTGGGAACTCTTTCCAGGCAATGAAGTGGGACAAACGTTCATCTTAATTTGCTTACCTTCTCTCATGTATCATTACTTTTCACTCTTCAATGTTCAATATCTGAAAACTAGTGGTTTTTTATGTTTTCTCCATTTTTAGATGTTTTGGTGAGCAGAAGAGCTCTGTTAATCCATCCTGAACAATAGCAGATCATTTTGAGTGATTACTTTGAAATCCTTTTTATTACATCACAAAAATCATTTTGGAAGCTCTCTTTCAACCAGATCATTTCACTACCAGCCTCTATACTGATATGATATCAATTCATGCCATTCATATTCATGTGGATAATAATAATAAGATAGGGAGTGGAATGGTGGGGAGGTATAATGTATGCTAAATATCTGGATGGCTGAACTATCACATATGCTTTGAAAATAATTATTTTACTTGACCATATAATACTGAAAAGGAATTTAGATATAACTAATTATAGTCATCTCTTACCTTCTGTTGGTTTTTTTCTTTCTTAAAATGCTATTCCTGATTATATTTCTTTATCTTGCAGTATATCATTTCAGTCAATAAAGAAACTTCTGTCATTTTCTTTACTAAAATTCATCTTGTTAACATTTTATTTAATAAGAAATATAACAGGAAATATATTTGTATCTCTCTGTGGTACAAATTTGGGCATGGTATCTTCCATATCCATGAGATCTTAGGGTGGTAATCATTTTGATTTAGAGTTTATAAAGATGAGGGTTTGGATCTCAACTTTCATTTGGTGATTATGAGATGCTTGGAAATTATATGGTTTTAATTTCCCACTCTTGAAATAGGGGAGATAATATACACCTGGAAGATTTGGCTTTTAAAAATTACCTTTGTGCAAAGCCTTGACAAAGCACAAGTGTTCTGAGAAAAATATTATTCTGATATGTTTATTATTACCTACAACATGTTTATTATTATTCCTATGTAGGAGTTGATATAAAGGATAATTTATGCTCTATATAAGTTGTTTAATATTTTTCTACTATAAAAAGACAAGAATAATTGGTTGGTAATTTACTCAGAGAATTCCCCAGATTGCTTGGAAACTAGCTAGCCAGAGAATAGGGTTCTCTTCCACATAGCAGGGAGCTTAGACCAAAGTGAACTACCCCAAGGGTTCAAATGTTGAACAGTGGCCATTCCCAGTAATATCTATAAACTGCTAGTGTCTGAGCTTAAATGCTTTCATGTGAAAACATAGGCTGACTTTTCTGTTTACAAACATAATTGACTTACCAAGGTCCATTTCATGGTGCATCCAGTTTCATCCAGGTGGAAGTCTCTTTCCATAGGATATTGAGAGTAAGTGAGTCTAAAAACTTGTTTACATTTCTTGATCAATTAATTCTAGGCTCAATCAAGTGATGCTGATTTTCACCTGTGTTCTTTAGACACCTTCTATTTTAAATTCTTCTATTTTTTTTTTTTATTTTTAGATCTCTTCTACAAAACTACTAGATGCCAGTGGTTCCAAGTATATTCTAACTCTATCCTCTTTCATTTCCCTTTAACTAAGTAGATAACAATTTGCCAAGTTAGTGAATAAATGAATAAATGTCAAGCAAATAATATCTACTTCTGATTAGTCTTCAAAAACTCTAATGGTTCACCGTTCCTGCTTTTATGTACTTCTTCAATAAGATAAATTTGGGAAATGACAAAGGAGAGGAAAGGTATGCTAGAATACCATTCAAGTATTGAAAAAGTTCCTGCATTTATATGATTTTATGAAACAGTGTTACTTTACTAGGCTCCAATTTGGGATATGTGTTATTGAGATATAATATACTATTTCTTCCTGAATTAAATGCTCTTGGTCCACTGTATAGTAGTATTTGAAGTTTGATTTTATATTCTCCCTCTGAAATTTTGTTCCTAGATTGCTCTGGTAGATGGATTGCAAAAAAATGAACCCAATTCTGCACCCCTTCCAGTATTCTCACCTTTTGAACTATGACTTTTATTCTTCTAACATAGAGAGCTGGAATCTATTTTCTTACCCCTTAATTCCAGGTTGGCTTTTTGAGTTGCATGTATGAGATATTCATTAGCCAANCTCCATAGATGGCAGCCCACCAGGCTCCCCTGTCCCTGGGATACTCCAGGCAAAAATATTGGAGTGGGTTGCCATTTCCTTCTCCAATGCATGAAAGTGAAAAGTGAAAGTGAAAAGTGAAAGTGAAGTCGCTCAGTCTTGTCTGACTCCCAGCGACCCCATGGACTGCAGCCTACCAGGCTCCTCCATCCATGGGATTTTCCAGGCAAGAGTACTGGAGTGGGTTGTCATTGCCTTCTCTGGTTGATAGCTATAGATGTATTTTATTTATATCTATTGCTTTATGGTTTTCCATTGGTTTTACATACCAAAATTAGTTTATTTAAACTTCTTGCACTTAAGTACCTTCTAGGGTTGTTTTTCTTTATTCAAAATAATGCTACCATCTGTATTCATGCTTATATTTCCTAGGACAAATTAAGTTTAGTTTCTTCTTCTGTTAACTGAGGGTAACAAGAGCTTCATTTCATTCCAAGGGTCTTCCTAATAATTCCAGTATTCAGTTTCTCAATCTATAGAACAAATAATTGTCATTCTTAGCATAAGTGAGCATTTGTATAAGTACATAGAACAAGGAATAGTTCATGGTAGGTGTTCTGTAAATCCTTCTTCACTCTCCACTAAGGATTAAGAGATGATTTTAATCATAGATAGAAGTGCTTTACAGAGAATGCCATGTGAGCTATAGGTGCAAAAGCTTCTGATTCAGTGCTCAGGATGACTATTTGGCCTCTGACAAGTGCAGATATGCATGGTTTAGTTATTACTACATGTCAAATGGACAAGGAGACTTTTAGGAGAGGTGGCTATATCACATAGCACACGGTGAGAGAGAAGTGGTTGCTTTTTGCTTTCCTGGGATTTGTTAGCATCATCTTCCTGGATAGAGTCCAGCTGACTCAAGTTGTCTGAGGCAAAGGGAAAGTGCATTCTTCTGACACAGAAAAAGCCTCCAGATATGGAAAAATACAGCACTGTCTTTTGTGGGTCACCTCGAATTCATGTGCTAGCTGTATGACCCAGTTTTCTTCCTTCTAGAGATGCAACAGCTCTTTGAGCCAGAAGAAACTACTACACGTTACTACATCATTATTGCATTGATGCTGCACAGCTTAACATCCTCCTTTTAAGTAAGAAACAAGAAAGACATGGCAGGGAAAGTGGTTATTGCATACTTTCTTAAAAGTTTGAAAAAAGTAATGGGAAATACTTATTTCTTTTCAATCAGTCTTCATTACAAATTTTACTAAGTGAAACATCTGGTCTCCAGAATTTCACCTCCTACCTGTTTTCCTTCCTAACTCACTACTCTTCTAAACTTTTCTGTAAAACAGTATCTAGCATTGTATAAACTTAAGATTGATTACCAACAATTAACCATTAAATTTCCTTAGAGAAGGAGAAGAATAGGGATTTTCTGTAGGTGAAATGACCAAAATAAATACATCAAAATTCTAAATTTATATTTTCTATTACTAAAACACTTCCCACCCTATTTTTGATGCTTTCTTCCATTTATATGCCATTCAGTTGTATGTGATGGCAGGTGTAAAAGTCAGATTCCCTGAAATGTAGCTCATGAAAGGAGAAAAGAAAGCAAGACAAGAAACTGTAGGTATAGATACATTTTTTTGTATTCAGAAATCCACTTTGAAAATATCATGAGTGTTGCACTCAGTTCGATTCCAATTCACTTTGGTTGTTTGCTTTCTTGGCCTTTCCAAAGAATTCGTGGGTAAGCATTAGAAATAGGATACAACAAATATTTCTCTTCAGAGGCTGCTTCCAAGTGTTTTATACTTGAAAAATAAATGGCAAAAGTGAATAAATATTTGATAGGGATAACCTTTCAAGCTGATGATGATTGGAAGAAATTTTCTTGTGATACACAAATCACCTCTCACCTAGTTATTTGGGGCGGTGGGGGGGGGGGGGTAATAAAAACCAAACCATGAAAAAATTTCATCTCCAAACACCATAGTCAATACCAAATTCCTCCATGGTGCGTGGAGGACCCTGCTTCAGTGACAATATGCAGAACAATATATATGAAGACATATTTATCTTCATATGTANGTGGGGGGGGGGTAATAAAAACCAAACCATGAAAAAATTTCATCTCCAAACACCATAGTCAATACCAAATTCCTCCATGGTGCGTGGAGGACCCTGCTTCAGTGACAATATGCAGAACAATATATATGAAGACATATTTATCTTCATATGTAACGTCAACAATATAAGTATGAAGAAATAATGAAACAGAAGAGCCAATTAACCTCAAGGCTGGCTGGACCCAAGGAAAGAAATTTGGGATTTTGTAAAACAGCACAGTGAATGCTCATGGAAAGTTCAGACATTGCCTGTTAGCTGTTTTCTCAGCACTAATAACAGATTTTATTACACAATAGTGTGTTATAAGTTATTAATGACCAGTGGAATGCTGCGAGGAAAGGAGGCACAAGGGAACTACACTAGAACTGGCTATGGGTACCCCTTACTTAAAACTAATAGGCCCAATGCGAAAGCCTTACATCAACCCCATTATGGAAGATTTCTGCCATAACTTGAAGGCAGATAATGAAAACTCAAGTGAGAGGCAGGCTGACATTAACACTGTTCAGTCTCATCAAGTGGCTGATGAGGATGAGGATGCTACATTGTTCCCTGAGGATAGAAATGAGCCAAATAATGACAGCATGTGGGAGAGAAACAACTGGAAAGATGCAGAGAGCATGACAATTAGATCTCAGTGTCAGATGAGGGGAATAGTGCAAACGAACCACTTAATATGAATAAGCCAACAGACATNAGGATGAGGATGCTACATTGTTCCCTGAGGATAGAAATGAGCCAAATAATGACAGCATGTGGGAGAGAAACAACTGGAAAGATGCAGAGAGCATGACAATTAGATCTCAGTGTCAGATGAGGGGAATAGTGCAAACGAACCACTTAATATGAATAAGCCAACAGACATCAAAATGTATTATGTACAGTGTAAGGTGGTGCTAGTGGTAAAGAACCTGCCTGCCAATGCAGACAACGTAAGAGATGTGGATTCATCCCTGGGTTGGGAAGATCTCTTGGAGGAGGGCATGATCCAAGATCCCCTGAAGAGAGAAATGGCAACCCACTTCAGTATTCTTGCCTGGAGAATCCCAAGGACAGAGGAGCCTGGTGGGCTGCAGTCCATGGAGTCACAAAGTGTCAGACATGACCAAAATAACTTAGCACGCAGATGCCTGGTGATCAGAGTCTGGGGCCAAAGAAATCTTCCATGGCTATATATAAAACCAGCATTTACATAGCAAACTATGAGATAGGATTGTTGTAGTTTAGTCACTAAGTCTGACTCTTGTGATCCCATGGACTGTAGCCTGCCAGGCTCCTCTATCCATGAGATTCTTCAGGCAAGAACACTGGAATGGGTTGCCATTTTCCTCTCCAGTGGATCTTCCTGATCCAGGGCACAAACTCACATCTCCTGAATTACCACAGGATTCTTTACCACTGAGCCACCTGGGAAGCCCATGAGCTAGGGAGAGAAGGCGAAAACGCAAGCCAAAAGACTTAGTCTTTACTGTGTTTGACATTTAAATTTGGTACCATATCACCAGAGCACAGCCAGCAAATGAAAAACACACTAGTTAGTTCAACAGAGAGGATCTAATATAGAAATTGTTTAGATCATTGGAAGAATGAACAGTCAAAATGGGAACACTGAACTAACACAGAAATTGTAAGAAAAGAAAACACCAATCACCCTTAGAATGTGAGGAACAAAGGAAGAAATTGAGATGATCAAGTCCATCAAGAGGAGACTTTGAGAAGCTGTGACTCAGACCCCTCAGAAGTGAGAGATTTGGAACACAACTGGTGTCCAAAACTCTAAGAAGGTGCCCTGCTGATCTGGATGAGAAGGTGTTACCAGAGAGTTTCTAGTTTCTGCAAAGAAATACCATGAGGCTGGGTCTATAACAAGGAGGAAAGTAAGAAATGAGAAGCCATAGGCACTTCAGAATTTAGAAGCTACTCTTGAGATGAGGCCAATGGGAGAAGTAGATACCACAGAAGAAGCAACTGTCTTCTCCCTTCACTGCTTTTCAGCTACTTCAGTGTCTTCCATTGGCATAACTATCAGGAAAATAACGAGCAAGAAAGAAGTGCAGTTGGTAGAGCCTCCAGCATCACAGAACTGAAATACAGTAGTTAATAACTGTCACCACAAACTTATAACCTTGAACCTGAGGGCTGGAGTACATCAAAAGGATTTATTAGAAGAGGCTAACAGTGCTATAATTTCAGTTTGTAGTATAATGAAAAGAGAACATTTTTTATATCCTCCTTATATGTTTATGCATCTGAAAGAACATCATAATAAGTCTAAGTTTTCCTAGAAAATGCAATAAACTCAGCTGTTTGTCTTAATAAGGTAGAGAATAAGATGGAGTATTCAGACTTTAGTTAATTCAGAAGTTTCATCATTTCCTGAAGCCTCAATTATCTCTTTCACCACGCTTTTTACCAAAGATGTTAATAAAAAGCAAAATGAATCGTTAATGGACTGAGAAATATTTAAATGTAGGGAGAAGAGAGGAAATAAAAACAATGTGAATAGTGTAGAACGGGATAATTGGCCTCAGAATAATTAAGTCAATTCTATAGAAGCATTTTCCCTAGGAATCCCTATTTTTATGGCAATACATTGAGATGACAATGAAGTCACAAAGGAATCAAGTACAAAACAGATATAATTGCTTCAGTGGTTGTAAAAAATTCTAATGAAAAGAGAATTATTTTCAGGAAAAACAGAAAGAAAATATACAATGGATGTCCCTCATTTCAGTTTGTACTGTAAAAGGAGTTATAATAGTTTACTAACAGATTTTATTTTCTTGGGCTCCAAAATCACTGTGGATGGTGACTGCACCCATGAAATTGAAAAACTCGCTCCTTTGAAGGAAAGCTATGACAAACTTAAAGTATTAAAAAGCAGAGACATCACTCTGTTGACAAAGGTCTGTTTATCTTCCTATTTGACCTATATATTTGACATAATCCAATTGAAATGTTAAAAGATGGTCGATACTAACAACATGTTAATGCTAAAATTGAGAATTGTAAGAATTGGACCTTAAAGAAGGCTGAGCACCAAAGAATTAATGTCTTTGCACTATGGTGTTGCAGAAGACTCTTGAGAGTCCCTTTGACAGCAAGGAGACCAAATTAGTCAATAAAGGAAATCAACACTTTTTACTCACTGGAAGAACTGATGTTGAAGCTCCAATACTTTGGCCACCTGATGTGAAGAGCTGACTCATAGGAAATGACCTGAGTTATTGGAAAAGATCCTGATGCTGGGAAAGATTTGAGGGCAGGAGGAGAGGGGGCAATAGAGGATGAGCTGGTTGGATAATATCACCAACTCAATGGACATAAATTTGAGCAAACTCTGGGAGATAGTGAAGGACAGGGAAGCCTGGCACACTGCAGTCCAGTTCAGTTCAGTTCAGTCGCTCAGTCGTGTTCGACTCTTTGCGACCCCATGAATCGCAGCACGCCAGGCCTCCCTGTCCATCACCATCTCCCGGAGTTCACTCAGACTCACGTCCATTGAGTCAGTGATGCCATCCAGCCATCTCATCCTCTGTCGTCCCCTTCTCCTCCTGCCCCCAATCCCTCCCAGCATCAGAGTCTTTTCCAATGAGTCAACTCTTCACATGAGGTGGCCAAAGTCCTGGAGTTTCAGCTTTAGCATCATTCGTTCCAAAGAAATCCCAGGGTTGATCTCCTTCAGAATGGACTGGTTGGATCTCCTTGCAGTCCAAGGGACTCTCAAGAGTCTTCTCCAACACCACAGTTCAAAAGCATCA
>SJYV01016880.1:725968-759832 GCA_006410875.1 Neotragus pygmaeus | reverse complement strand
CTCTGTCGTCCCCTTCTCCTCCTGCCCCCAATCCCTCCCAGCATCAGAGTCTTTTCCAATGAGTCAACTCTTCACATGAGGTGGCCAAAGTCCTGGAGTTTCAGCTTTAGCATCATTCGTTCCAAAGAAATCCCAGGGTTGATCTCCTTCAGAATGGACTGGTTGGATCTCCTTGCAGTCCAAGGGACTCTCAAGAGTCTTCTCCAACACCACAGTTCAAAAGCATCAGTTCTTTGGCACTCAGCTTTCTTCACAGTCCAACTCTCACATTCATACATGACTACCCATTGGGTCACAAAAAGTCAGACACAACTTAGCGACTGAACAATAACAACAACATGTTATGCTGCTGCTTCTGCTAAGTCACTTCAGTCATGTCTGACTCTTCACAGCCCCATGGACTGCAGCCTACCAGGCTATTCCATCCATGGGATTTTCCAGGCAAGAGTACTGGAGTGGGTTGCCATTGCCTTCTCCAAACATGTCATGAATCAGACCAAAAATGCACACCTAGGAATCATGTTAAGAAAACTGATGCAGACACCTATAGATAAAATTAAGCAAAGTAGTATAAAGCACATTAAAATGTCTTGCCTTGGTGTTGAGTGTCACGCATGGTATACATTTTATGGATTGTGTATATGTGCTGCTTTAAGGTGGTCACAAAATAAACAGAGTTACTTTTTGTTTCAGGTAGAAATTGTTCAAAAATACTGCCTAAAAAATGGATATAAAATTCAGGGGCTCAAAATAAAACTGATGATTCATATGAATCTTCAGGTTGGTTAATTGAGGGTGGGCATGGTTGGTGGATCTTCTGTCCCCCGTGGCTGCCGGGGCTCATCTGTTTCCAGTGCCATTTGCTTGGCTCAACTGTAATGGCTCTCTTCTACAGGCCTTCCATCCCCTCTACCAGCAGGCTGTCTGAGCCTTGTTTTCTTTGTGCCAATGTCAGAGATGCAAAAGGGTTAGTGGAAAATGCATGAGGCTTTTTATAATAGAACACTTCCATCAATGGGCCACTGGTGAAAGCACATACCAACTCTGAGTCCCAAGTCAAAGGTCAGGAAAATACTCTGCCCATGAAGAAACCAAGATGAAAATGTGGGTGCCAGGAGGGGTGAAAAAATGGTGACCTGTCTTTCCTTCTTCAGCAAGTTCAATCTCTATTTCCAAAAGAAAAGAAAAAGGCCTCATGTTCTGAGGAATTCAAGAGGAATTCTTGAATTCAAGAGGAATCCTCATTCACTGAGTATTTCATCTGACAGAATTCTAAATGAAGGTTATCAGTGAAATGTGTCTTTACTGAAGACAGAAACAAAACTTTAAAAAAAGAATCTGGAATTTGTTTTAAAAGGAAAAAAATAAGCTAAATGGAGGGCAAATCATCAGAATGAATAAGAAAAACCTCTGGTGTAGAAAATCAAGCCAAGTTAAAGATTATAGGAAATTATGAATAGATGTAAAGAATATAGTTGGCCCACACTGGGTTTCTGAGTGAATTGGGAAAAGGGTCTTCCTCTGGATTAGGATAAATCATAAATGCATTCAGGATTTGGTGAATGGAGGCACGGATTGGATTTCAGCTCCCAGCTAACTCTTAGCCAGGTTGCATTGTTTAGGGGAAATGCAACCTCGGTGGAAGAAAAGAAAGCATAAAGTTACTCAAGGATTTTAATAATTTTGTTGCAGTGCTTCACTGTGTTGCTAATCATGTATTTCTTATGGATTCCCCTTAATAATTCTTTAAAATGGGTAGCCATTCTTTTCTTCCTTCCTTTTGGCCTTCCTGTCTTTCTTCCACAAATATGTACTGAATGTCACGTGTGTGTGTAAAGTAAGTTCCTGGCAGGTAAGATAAAGCAGGAACAAAATAAACAAAATCCCTGCACTCATAGGCTTTATAATGTAGTAGGAGAGGCAGACAATGAACAGTAAACATGACAAACTAGTGAATTATATAATGGTAGAGAATGATAAGAGCTGTAGAGAAAAGAGTAAAGAAGAGGCGAGGGGAGAGGAGGAGAGAGAGGAGGAGAAGGAAGGAGAAGAGGGAGAAGGGGAGGTGGGGATGTGGGAAGGGGAGAAAACAGGGAGGAGTGGAAGCAAAAGGAAGGAGGATAAGGGAACAGGACAAGAGTAAGATTGTTTTACGTTGTAACAAACAGATAAAATAGTCTTTGAAGTAATAGGCTTTTGCTACTCTTTTTTTTTTTTGATATGGAATAAGATTATTATCATATCTGTTTCAACACACTTTTACCACTGTATATCCATGGTTGATGGTACATAGGGAAAAATGACCATTTCCTAATTTACTCACACCTCAATTCTGATTGTTAAACCTATTCTTCCTAAGATTTGCAAGACTAAACCTAAGAATAAATCAAGCCAGAAGATGAATTCTGATAAAACATAAAATAAATGTATGCCCTTATATTTGGTTTATCTAGGTTCACTTTTTTAATATAATAACAACTATGGCTAAAGGAAGTGAAAAATTGGCAGAATTTTACAGAAGATTGTTAAAACAAATGTACCTATAATATAAACTATATCATAGCTTATGTAGTTCATGTAATATTTTGTCATTTAAAAAAATTTATATGTTATGCTCATTGAGTTAAATAAAAGATAAATTTATTTATAACATTTTGTGCTTGCCATAGTGTTTAATAAATAGTCTTAAAGTCTAGAAAACCTATCCCTTGGCTATGAATTAATCTATTGAGCATTCAAACTGGTTGAATGTGCAAGTTGGGAAAATAACCACATTTGTTACAGTAATAATCCTCTGATGAATTATGGTCTTAAGTTGTTTTTGCAAGTTTTTTATTTAAAAATGATCCTAATCAGTGGTCCAGCTTTCTGACTAAAAAAGGATTATTGAAACAAAACTTAACTACAGGTAATTACTTAATCTTTGTGTCTCTACCAAATTAGGATAACTACATTGAAAAGTCTATATTATAATTATGCTCCTACAATACTTATTCTTGGTTTTTTGAACTGTGAAACTTCGAAATTTTGTTAGAAGTTCAGAGGCACTCTCAGTGTGCTACTTGTGAAATACATAGCACTATCTTTTTTTTTTTTTTTAATTTATTTATTTATTTATTTTTAAATTTAACTTTACAATACTCTATTGGGTTTGCCATACATCGACACGAATCCACCACAGGTGCACACAAGCTCCCAATCCCGAATCCCCCTCCCACCTCCCACCCCACAACGTCTCTCTGGATCATCCCCGTACACCAGCCCCAAGCGTCCTGCATCCTGTATCAAACATAGACTGGGACATGGAAACAACCTAGATGTCCATCAACAGATGAATGGATAAGCAAGCTGTGGCATATATACACAATGGAGTATTACTCTGCCATTAAAAAGAATAAATTTGAATCAGTTCTAATGAGATGGATGAAACTGGAGCCTATTATACATAGCACTATCTTCATGAGAATTCTTTGAAAAATTATTTGGAATCTGCACAATTTTAGAATCATGGAATTATAATACTGTTCTCCTTTCCCTTGATTTGGTACGTAGCATGACAGCATATACAGTAAGAGAATTTCCTTCCCTTAATCTTCCTAGATTGCTCTAAGTCGGTTGATAAATGAATTCTGAGAAGAGTAAAATATATGTCTCACTTTAAATACCTTAGGTTGGCTTCTGTGCAAATGCAATGGCCAGCTGACTATGTGTAATTGAAATGGAATGAAATGGAATTGAATCCATCTCTAGTGAGTTAATACTTCTCTCCTGTGTTGGCTTGTTGGCAACTTTCTAGGTTCCTGAAAATCCATCAATAAAAGATTGAGAGATGAGAAACTTTTGATAAGATATATCCTTAATCTTAAATTTTAATCTCTGTATTACAGACTTTTTAAACACTCTGCCTCATTACCTAACACAAGTTCAATAAATGTTACTTGCATGACCTCATATATATTCATGCATGCAAATCATTATATATTTTATTATAATAAATGAGGACTAGGTTTTCTGCTTGTATCTTATAGAACAGAGGTCAGCACTTCTTTCTTTTTAAAGTTCAGATAATAAATATTCTAGGCTTATAAGCCGTACAGTCTCTATCACAACTAATCAATTCTGCTGCTGCTGCTGCTAAATCGCTTCAGTCGTGTCCGACTCTGTGCGACCCCATAGACGGCAGCCCACCAGGCTCCAATGTCCCTGGGATTCTCCAGGCAAGAACACTGGAGTGGGTTGCCATTTCTTTCTCTAGTGCATGAACGTGAAAAGTGAAAATGAAGTCGCTCAGTTGTGTCTGACTCTTCGCAACTCCGTGGACTGTAGCCGATGAGGCACCTCCACCCATGCGAATTTCCAGGCAAGAGTACTGGAGTGGGTTGCCACAATACATAAAGAAAGCCTCTGATCTACTGAAACTTTATTTACGAAAGGTGGTGGTAGGCAGGATTTAATCCATGGACTATAGTTCACCTTTGATACAGAACATTTAAAATTCCACCGGCAGGCTGAACTATAGAATGTTCCACAAAATATAAACTCAAGGAAATTTTGTTGAATATATCATTCAAAAAGCACACCTATAGACTTTCTGAAAATCTATGAGTTATTTTTGACTCATTTAAAGAAAGTAATTGGCCAAATTTTCATATATCCAATATTTAAATAATGTAGTATTTTAAATATAAAATAAGGGAATCTTGTATCCATTTGATCCAAAACACATGAATACAACTAGACATGGAAATTTACTACTGCAACTGGCAAGCAAGTTCACAAATGGAACTAATTTGAAGCTAAATCCTTGTCTCTATTTACAACTATTGTATTCATTTCATCAAGTTATTAACTGTATTAATCAGTAAAATGAGAAAGCTATCAGCTTCATTTCATTAATCTGTAAAATGGGAAGAATAAACTGGCACAAAAACCTTCAGTGAATGAAGGGAAAATATCTTTTTAAAAAATTGGTTTGGATCTCTCAAGTTAAAATTTTTTAGTGTGACCTGATTGAGTATTTTGATGCTTCTGTCATAAAAACAAGTTGATGTCAGCAAGATCTCCAACATATCAAACTATATTCAGCCTAAATATATGAGAAAACAGTGTCAATAGAATTTACAGTGCTTTTATTGAAAGCAAATAAATGAATGAATCAAATTTTATGAATCAAAGAAAAAATTATTATGAAGCATTTATAAGCAAAGTGAAGTTGCTCAGTCGTGTCCGACTCTTTGCAACCCCATGGACTGTAGCCTATCAGGCTCCTCCGTCCATGGGATTTCCCAGGCAAGAGTGCTGGAGTGGATTGCCATTTCCTTCTCCAGGGAATCTTCCCCACCCAGGGATCGAACCCAGTCTCCTGCATTGCAGGCAGACGCTTTACTGTCTGAGCCACCAGGGAAGCCCTTTTATAAGCAAAGTACTCTCTAAATACTTAATAATATTTCTGCTCATGGCTTTCCTCTCCTAGAAGTCTACCTATCATTCGATTTCTTTCCTGTATGACCAGTGTATTTTAGCTCTTCCTAGTCTCCCTCAGATGTTATTCAGTAAGAATCACTTGGCAGGCAGCCATACACTACCTGTAACAAAGAGTAGTAATTTTACTTACGTTCTATATCTTAAAGAGAATTGTCATCTCTGTGTCAGACAAAATGGTTCTACAAAGCTTACCAGTGTAACTCTCTTAATGGATATGTTTATTTCTCATAACATGAATAATGGAGCCAACTAAATCTATGAACACAATCATGGACCACTTCTACTAACACCATGCCCTAAACAGGTATCTTATCTTGCTTATGCTTAATAAATCTTTGAATACCTAATCTATGACTCATCAATTCTATGTCCATGTTTTATTGCCTCCAGTTAAAGCCAAAAGCTTCTTTTTTCAGATGGTTAAAATGAAAAATAGATTTGCAAAAGCAAAACACACTTGGGAGTGCAAGCCAAAGTCAGATCACGGAAGAATCTCTTTGATCCTAATTCCCTGAATCACATACAGGTGTCGTACCTTCTTAAACTCTACTGATATTAACTAGGCAAGACAAGAGGTGACTTGTATGCCCAGCTTCTGCTGTTCCAGACTCTTTCCTATAGCAGTTCTTCAACCTGTCACAGTGTATAAAAAGGCCTCTGAGAGCAATAGCATAAGCACTTCTTGTGCTTAATGCACAACAGAGACAACTAGAAATGATGAGTTTATTTTGCAAATTTAATTTAGGAAGTCTTTACACTGTGTGCACACGTCTTTCTCTGAAAATCACAAGCAAAGTATTAGATTTCTTTCAGTCCCAACTAAATACAGATTTTGCTGAAACCCAGTTAAGAAATGCAGATGTGTAAGAATCGAACCACATTAAAGAGAATGCCAACAATGAGTTCATTGTGTGTGACAATAGTTTAGACTTCTGTAGAATTATATGCATGAATAAAACTTTTCCAACTCTTGGGGTCTATCTTTAATGATGTTTTCTCCTGCACATAAATAGTGTTGCCAGGACATAAGCAAAAAAAGCCTACTTTAAAGTAACATAATAGTTATACGATCATTGGAATTTAAAAAAATGATCTAGATTTAAATCTCTGTTCTACCACTTACTTTGTGTCCTTGATAAGCTACTTAATTATAAATGAGTTACTGTACCTTTTTAATAGAATTATTATGGGGATTAGATAAAATATTTATATTAAACTGGTACTCCAGATCCTTGAGCACATAATGAGCTTATTCTTGAAAGAGTCTTTGGATTACAGCAGGAGAAATGAGTTTGTTAAAAATCATCCCCTGACCACCCATCTGGCCCAATCAAATTGTTCCCTCAGCAACTCAAGCATTTTATTAGATAATGAAAGAAGAGATGTCTATTTGGAGCAGAAGACTACTAGTCCCCAGCTCCTAAGGTTGTTCAACAGAAATTCCTTTCAATCTCTTATCATACATTTTGATCTAAGACCCACCCAGTCAGAGATGGGAAGGGATTAAGTTGAGGATGGAGAAGGGTACTCATTGCTGATTCAACTATTTTTTTTAAATTTCTTATGACTGTGTGGAATTAAAACATGACCACTTCTGTTCAAGCAGGAAAAATAAATTATTCAAAATGCTAAATCAAAACATAGAGGATAAATTTTACTTCTCCTTCTTATAGAAATAAGAGAAGGATTTTTTTTAATTCTGTAAAGTATCTACCAGACTCACGCTGATGCCTGATCTTCCTTTAAAAAATCACTTTGTTAATGCTCAATAGATATTAAGGGTTATCCACCATTAACATTTGCCTAACCTTGTAAATTTTACCAGATACTATGATATTGAGAAAGTCAACTGGCCTCTTAAGTAAAGGTATTAAGCTTTGCTTTGAAGGATTCGTTTTATACCAACAATAATATAGATTGAACATTTGCTTTTGCTACTTTCCTTTGAGTTTGCATGAATTACAAAACTACTTTTCACCGTTACTGAAGTCTCAAAAATATGCCTATGAATCATAATTAATTTTTTTAAATACATATGGTTTTAGAATTATTTCTGTATTTTTAGCTCTGTAATTTTCTCACTCAGTACTATAAGAGCAACACACTAGTGTTATTCTTGAAGAGACATGAAAAAGAAAAAAAACAGCAATAACACAGTTTGATGACCACTTGTTAAAGAAAAAAAAATTCAGTCACCCTTGTTAAAACACAGTAAGGAAAAATTTATTTGAGAGGGGCCTTAGAGAAATGTGTAAGGACTCCCGTCACAATAGAATCTTACAGCGAGGGAGAGAGATTGGACTCAACTTCAAATACAGAATGAACAAAAGAGAGTTTATAATCAAGGCACAGGATGGGGATCAGTGGATAAAAAGTACTAAGAGTAGAAAGGGAATTTCATCAGTAGAAAGGGAATTCTGGCTAAACCAATCTAAGACATCACCCGGCAGATGGTGGAAGATAAGAAACTTAGTTAGATAAGGAGAGTGACTTCCCTCCTAAGTTCCTCAGTTCAGTTCAGTTCAGTTGCTCAGTCATGTCCGACTCTTTGCGACCCCATGAACTGCAGCACACCAGGCCTCCCTGTTCATCACCATCTCTTGGAGTTGACTCAGGCTCATGTCCATCAAGTCGGTGATGCCATCCAGCCATCCCATNAAATTATATGGTTTTAATTTCCCACTCTTGAAATAGGGGAGATAATATACACCTGGAAGATTTGGCTTTTAAAAATTACCTTTGTGCAAAGCCTTGACAAAGCACAAGTGTTCTGAGAAAAATATTATTCTGATATGTTTATTATTACCTACAACATGTTTATTATTATTCCTATGTAGGAGTTGATATAAAGGATAATTTATGCTCTATATAAGTTGTTTAATATTTTTCTACTATAAAAAGACAAGAATAATTGGTTGGTAATTTACTCAGAGAATTCCCCAGATTGCTTGGAAACTAGCTAGCCAGAGAATAGGGTTCTCTTCCACATAGCAGGGAGCTTAGACCAAAGTGAACTACCCCAAGGGTTCAAATGTTGAACAGTGGCCATTCCCAGTAATATCTATAAACTGCTAGTGTCTGAGCTTAAATGCTTTCATGTGAAAACATAGGCTGACTTTTCTGTTTACAAACATAATTGACTTACCAAGGTCCATTTCATGGTGCATCCAGTTTCATCCAGGTGGAAGTCTCTTTCCATAGGATATTGAGAGTAAGTGAGTCTAAAAACTTGTTTACATTTCTTGATCAATTAATTCTAGGCTCAATCAAGTGATGCTGATTTTCACCTGTGTTCTTTAGACACCTTCTATTTTAAATTCTTCTATTTTTTTTTTTTATTTTTAGATCTCTTCTACAAAACTACTAGATGCCAGTGGTTCCAAGTATATTCTAACTCTATCCTCTTTCATTTCCCTTTAACTAAGTAGATAACAATTTGCCAAGTTAGTGAATAAATGAATAAATGTCAAGCAAATAATATCTACTTCTGATTAGTCTTCAAAAACTCTAATGGTTCACCGTTCCTGCTTTTATGTACTTCTTCAATAAGATAAATTTGGGAAATGACAAAGGAGAGGAAAGGTATGCTAGAATACCATTCAAGTATTGAAAAAGTTCCTGCATTTATATGATTTTATGAAACAGTGTTACTTTACTAGGCTCCAATTTGGGATATGTGTTATTGAGATATAATATACTATTTCTTCCTGAATTAAATGCTCTTGGTCCACTGTATAGTAGTATTTGAAGTTTGATTTTATATTCTCCCTCTGAAATTTTGTTCCTAGATTGCTCTGGTAGATGGATTGCAAAAAAATGAACCCAATTCTGCACCCCTTCCAGTATTCTCACCTTTTGAACTATGACTTTTATTCTTCTAACATAGAGAGCTGGAATCTATTTTCTTACCCCTTAATTCCAGGTTGGCTTTTTGAGTTGCATGTATGAGATATTCATTAGCCAAAAGAAAGAGGTGGAAATGACATGTTGCCAGGACCTGTTAAGCCACAAAAGGGCTTACATATTTTTGCTCTCTCTCTTGCTTCTCTCCTATTATTGTGAGAATAAGTCTGAGCTATCCTGACAGCAGATCAAAAGTTGGTGCAGAGATAAATCAGAAAAGTTTTTATAGCTATGGGACTGTTCATAGTTCTTCTATTTCTGTTTAATTTTTTTATTAGTTTTATAACAGTAGCAGACTGGTATTAAATCTAAAAGAGTATGTAACAAATATGTTTTTTGATAACTATTTTGGAATATAGATTTCCACTAACTTAAAACTTCTGAGAATTTTTGACTAAGTCATGCATCATTTTAAAAATGAACTAAGAATAGAAAAGTTTATGAAGAGAATATATTTGTTATTGGAAAACAAGTGGGTAGGCATATTCTGTACCATATACAGTTTGTTTTGACTCATCTTTGTGACAGGCAAAAATATTTGTTGAACAGTGCAATGAAAATGGAAGAACATAAAATGAGTGACATTCAATTCTTATATTAGGGAATACTTGATATTCTGTATACTCAGTGTATAACTCAATGTTGCCCCAAATTTTGTGATGAAACCTCCAACTACTCTTTTAGTTAAGGGTTTTATTGCCCTTAGGCTATTTTTCACTTTTCCAAATTTGATTTGAAAAATTTCTGACTTTACCTATTTCAACCCAAAGCTAGGGAAAACTTGTCAGGTTTTGCTGACTTTTTAACTTTGCATTTGGGGATTCAGTTCAACTACAGTCTCAAATAAAATGCAAGCATTGCAAATCTATCCAAACCAAAACAATAACATAATACTTCACAAGCACCAAATGACTCTGGAATAAAACAATGATGAATTTTGCCCAACCTTGGACTGAGCTAAAAACTGACAAGTAAACACTGGAAAAAAGGAATGGCTCTAGGCTTTCCATGACAGCAGGATTTAAAATGATATATTTAAAAAATGGCCATTCTAATAGTTTACACTGTTACTCTGTAGTGACAAATAATTTAGAAATGTCAATAAATATATTTTAATTATCCATCCCTTCCTGTATTATTTAACAAAGTATTGAAAAAAGAACTACTTAGATTCCTGTATTCATCAAAATTATTCTTCAAAAGTAAAGGAGAAATAAAAACTGTCAGAAAAACTAAATTAAGAGGATTTACTGAGAGTATACTCGCCTTGCAAAAAATGTTAAAAGTTCTTTGAACAGTGATAAGATCAGAAACTCAGATGCACATAAAAAGAGGAGAGCATTTAAAGAGGAATAATGAAAGTAAAGAGAAAGTTTTCATTTTTCTAATTCTAAACTGGTCTAACAGAAAATTTTGTTCAAAATAATAGTAATAATATATTGTATGATAGATTATAACTAAGCAAAAAATGACAACAGTGTTATAAGAAATGAGAGCATTCTGCTGTAATGTGCCTTCACAACTCATGAAGCACTATGTCATTTGAAAGTAGATTTTGATTAGTTTATAAATGTGTATAGCAAACTCTAGGTCAATCATGAAAAAAATGATTAAATATATTTAATATGCTATGAGATAAAAGAAAATGAAATCTAAAAAATTGCTCAGTTGAAACCAGATAAGGCCAGAAACCAGCAGAACACAAAAAAGGAAACACAAAAAAAAGATAGTAAACTGAAAATAGTTACAAATAATATTATAGATACTAATCTAGCTATATCAAGACTGACTTTAATATGAATCATATCAAGAATGACTTTAAGGTAATTGTTGTTAAATACAGCAATTAAATTACAAAGACTATCTGGGACATTAAAAAAAAAAAAAAAACACAGAAGTTGTAAGATAATGAAATACTACTCTACAGTAGACCAAGAAGGGAATAAGGGAGGGAGGGAGAGAGAAGGGAAGGAGAAAAGGAAGAAATAAAGAAAAAAAAATAAGCTGACATTATAGAAATTACCACAAGAGACGAACATGGTGGCATATATTAGATATTCAGAAAATTCTAATCACAGAATCACTGCTTCTTGTTCAAGTGAAAGGAGTATATGTAATATATTGTATTGTATTAGCAAGCTTTTGGGGGAAAACTTCCAATTCCATATTGTGTTTTATGATTATATCATGCATAAAAGGTATAATTCAAATATTTTATTATCTCATTAAATCAAATTTGTCAACTGTATGCAGTTTTTAACATTTCATTTTAACATTAACTGACTTAAAGAACAGGTTTCTAAGATTTTATTCTTATTCACATATTTATTGATAGTAATTCAAGTAAAGCAAATCTTATAGATTACCTAAGAAATCTGAATGACTGATTTGATATCAATTAGTATATTAGTTTATGTTAATTTCTTAATTTAACTTTTAGGAAAGTAGCACCATTTATATTAAAGTATTCTTTAGTTGAAAAACTAAACTATAATCATCATTCTCTTTCAACGATGATTGCAATTAATTGGGAAATTTTGCTACATCTGTTTTTACATGATATTTACAAGTCAATGTTCCTTTTCATGAGATCATCATCCCTAAGGCTTCCACTGAGGCTCAGTGGTAAAGAATCTGACTGTAATGCAAGAACCTCAGGAGACACATATTTGATCCCTGGGTTGGGAATATTCCCCTGGAGAAGGAAATGGCAAGAGACTCCAGGGTTCTTGCCTGGAGAATTCCATAGACAGAGGAGGCTGATGGGCTACTGTTTGTAGGGTCACAAAGTCTGTGACACGACTGAAGAGACTTAGCACGCACACATACACGCATATCATCCCTAACGCAACCAAAAGTTGGTCTTAGCATCTTGAGTACAGCGTATTCAGAAGAATATAATGAGATCAAGACATTTTTAATTATAACAAACTTCAGTGAATTGTGTTATGGTGGCTCAGATGGTAAAGCGTCTGCCTACAATGCAGGAGACCCGGGTTTGATCCCTGGGTTGGGAAGNGCGTATTCAGAAGAATATAATGAGATCAAGACATTTTTAATTATAACAAACTTCAGTGAATTGTGTTATGGTGGCTCAGATGGTAAAGCGTCTGCCTACAATGCAGGAGACCCGGGTTTGATCCCTGGGTTGGGAAGATCTCCTGGAGAAGGAAATGGTAACCCACTCCAATATTCTTGCCTGGAAAATTCCAGGGACGGAGGAGTGTGGTAGTCCATGAGGTCACAAAGAGTCAGACACAACTGAGCGAGCTTCACAGCTTCAACTGTGAAAGCATATTAATGGAATAGATTTTGAAAAGTCCATATAAATTTCTCATTAAACACTTAATACTAAAGGATTTTTCTGAGTTTTTTGTTTGTTTGTTTCTGCTTCATTACATACAGATTTGAAGTTACAAGAAGGATAAGCACAATCAGAGGATAGATAGATAGATAGATGATAGGTAACTTGATCAAGGGGGATAAATAGAGGTAAAGGAAAACAAGACCAAAAAGAGTAATAGAAATATGTAATTAAGGATATTATAGTTACATTATTTAACCTCCATTGTGGGTCTTCAACTTCCAGATTGTTTGATATCCAAGTAAATATATGGTATGTGAACTTCTGGTTACTCCTTCAGAAACCTCCATATGATATACCTTTTTGAAGATCTTGGCAATTTAAGAGAAGAAAGCAACTTTAAGCAAGTTAGCCTTTGACAAAATTTTATAATATTTCCTTTGAATTCCTCAAATACTTCTTTCTTTGATATATTAAAAGAAAGCTTTAATTAACTATATGAATGGTTTATTTGATTTGATTTTATATTCATGAAAAAAAAACCACTAGAAAACCAGGAAATCTTTATATAAAATCTTTAAATCTTTATATAAAATCTACTAATGTCTCTGTTGCTTTGTAAGGATTGCTTCAAGGGAAATGTTGAATTTAGTTAACAAGTCTGTACTACTTATGTAAATTAGAGAAAGGGACTCTTTCAATTAAACTCTACATTGTTTCAAAAAACTCTCGGATTGTTAGACTGCAGTAGTTAAAAATCTCTGTTGAATTGTTTTAAAAAGCAGTTTAGTAAAGGAATGGCCCCTCATTCTCATTACTATGATTTTTCTTATGTTCTAACATTGTAAACTCTTTATTTTTATTGTTTTATATTCAAATATTTATTAAGCAGTTAAGGAGATACAAAGGTGATTAAAACATGGTCAAAGAGCTCGTGAGGCAAATGCCCAAGTAATAGAAAGGAAAGTGTAAGGTTTACTGAATCACAGCAATCAAAAGAAAGTACTTTAGGAGATCAAGAGTGAGATGCTTCCATCCTGGAAGAGGATGTAGGTGAGTGGCAAAGCAGGAAAGGGGACTGAGATTAATATAGAAGACTTCAGTCAAAATTGTTGATGTTGTTCACTTTCCATCATATTTGTTTCTTTTCTTCCTTTCTGGTGTAACTTACATGTGTCTGTATGTGTGTGTGTGCATGCACACTTAGTTGTATCTGATTCTTTGGGACCCAGTGGACTGTATCCTGCCTAACTCCTTTGTCCATAGGATTTTCCAGGAAAGAATAATGGAGTAAATTGACATTTCCTACTCCAAGGGATCTTCCCAACCCAGGAATTGAACCCATGTCTCTTGCATCACTTGCATTGACAGGCAGATTCTTTACCACTCTACCACCTGAGCACCAGTAGTGCCCAGGATTATTGGATGCACTTCTTAATATCAGCTCAGTTCAGTTGCTCCATCGAGTCCTGACTCTTTTCGACCCCATGGACTGCAGCACGCCTAGCTTCTCTGTCCATCACCAACTCTCAGAGCTTACTCAAACTCATGTCCGTTGAGTCGGTGATGCCATCCAACCATCACATCCTCTGTCACCTCCGTCTCCTCCTGCCTTCTTAGTATATTTGCTTGCATTTTTGCTTCAGTGTCTTCTACAGAACTAAGTTCTTTTGGTATTTTAGGATGCCCCCCTTCCTTTTTCGTTACAGATTCTTGACCTTCTGATCTTGATGTTAATGGTTTTGAGTCTTTTCCATTCTTGTTTTATTTTTGTGTCTTTTGGAATATCTCATATAGACTTCTTTACCAGAGCTTTTTCTTCAGGCTTCCTTTTTTTTTTTTTTTTTTTTTTTAAATCATGTCTCAGTATCATTGTTTCTCCTTTAACCTATTGGGAGATGTACCTTTGTCTTTCCTTTTCTCTCTCTTTTCTTTTCTTTCTTTCTTTCTTTTTTTTTTTTTTTTTGTAGCTAATCTTGTCATTCTTTCTATTGGTTCTTGTATTTCCTAAACTGTTGCTTCAGCCCCATTCTATATGTCCTGTCTGAAACTTTACTAACATAACTGTGAAAAGCATTCACTATATTTACCTATTGGTAAATATAAGACAGGAAGGTCACCTTGGTCTAGTCAAGTGTGGTCTTCTTTTATCTATTGCTTATAAGATACAGTATTTTAGAATTTTCTATTAAAAGTATAAAGAATTAATCAGGGCATCTCCTCATTGGATATTTCTGAAATTCATTTGTTTTTCTTTTTTACCAATACCACAAGGCTGCCAACATCTCCACTCAGATGTTTACCCTTTAGTAGCTGCTACATGGAAAGAGCCCTTTGTATGTCTTCCAGCATTTCTACTCTTTATGTTGCTATATTATATTCTATCATTTGGCAAGGCATTGATATCCAATGTTATAGGCCAAGGTCAGAGAAGGAGAACTTATTAACTGTTCTTTAAACTCTGTGAGTCTCAAGAGATACTCCTTGTTGAGCTTGGCTGTCACTATCACCAAGAATCCATTTGATGTCTCACCATTACTCACTGTAATCCCTCTCCAGAAAATAATCACCCATGCATTTCTTATAATTGTGATTAGCCCTTCAGATATCATCAAAAATTATTATTATTATGTACGCATTCTTTTATAAAATGTTTTCTATAGCAAAAAAGAAAAGGGACATTTAATACAATGAAACATTGTGCTTAACAAGTTAAGAAAAATCATTTAAGCATAAAATTTCCCTTGTTATTAAACCTTAAAGGACAATTCAAATACAGATGCATATTATGTGCTGCTATGGACTAAATGTTTGTGTCTCTCCAAATTCAGTTATTGAAATCTAATTCCCAGTGTGACTGTATTTGAAGGTGGGGCCGTTGGAAGGTGATTAGGTCATGAGGCTGAAGTTCCCATGAATAGGATTAGTCCTTATAAAGAAGACCACAGATATCTCCCTTTCCCACTTCTACTATGTGAGGACACAAAAAAAAAAAAAAAAAAAACCTTCTAATAAAGCAGGAGGCTACTCTTTATCAGCAGTTGAATTTGCCAGCTCCTAGATTTGACAGTGTTATATGTCTCCATCACAAACCACTACAAATCACATAGTTTAGAAAAGCAGACATTGAATCACCCTGATTGTTCTCCAAGTCTACTGCAGATCTTTGGATCCATGCTGGGCTCAGCCGGGTGCAGAACTAGCTACATCACCTCCAGGAATGGATCCTCATGAATATTTATTTTAAGACCCAGGCTGAAGGGACAGCAGATACCCAGGAGAAGCTTTTCCTACGGCATTGTCATTGTGGAAGAAACATGCCTTGCCACTTAAAGCCTAGGGTTTAAACTAATATATGTAACTTCCACCAGCGTTTTCTTTAGCTGAAATAGTCTCACAGTTGAGATCAAACTCAAATTTGAGGAAAAATTACTCTATTCCTTTTGTGGGAGGAAATACAAAACAGCATGGCAAAGACCATGGATAAAGTGATAAGAAAAGATTAATAAATAGTATATAATCATAATAATCCAATATATTACATTTATACACTTGTTTATAATTATTCATATCTCTCCCATATGCAAACTATATTGAATCATACCTATGTCTCTTAAAATCTCATCCACTAATAATAATTATGTTTGAAGTCCAACATACCATGTTCTACATTAGGGCTGGTTATGAGTCTTCACGATCTGAAGATCTATGAAAAGACTAGTTATTTGCTAACCACATCTAATAATGGAGCAGAAACAGGATAACTGTAAGCAACACTCATTTAAAAACGTATGAATGAAAGTTACAGAGCAGTTAGTTGTTCATATTTAGGAAATCTTGCTGGGAAAATGGTATCCGTTTCTCCTTCACAGTAGACATATATTATTTCCTGATTATGCCTCAAGTCTGCTTCTTGAAATTTGTTCCCCAGTATGTTGCCAAGGGTCTCAATTATTCCTCTGCAAGGTCTAAAGTTTTCTGCTCTTCTTGGTCACGTCTTCAAAAGCCATTGTAGACTATATCCCCATTTTAATAGTTCAATGACTTTACCAGCCTACTCCCTGAATATAAACTGTTGGGGAGCAGAAGTCTTTTTCATAATAAAGTTTCTCACTCTCTTCCAATCTGATCTGTCATCACTTTTGTCAGTACAACCCTATCCATAAGCTTGTGATTTTTTTGCTCTGTGGTTCCGTTCTGATCCATGCTTCAAAAGTCAGACTAAAATTATTTGCTCAGACATGATTCTCTAGACTTAATTACAGGTGCATTGGAATGCACTTAATCTTTCTAGAAACTTTTTTCGTTTTTTTCTGGCTGATAAGATCTGTTAGGAATTTTCTTAAATTTTTCACAGATTTTAATAAAGGGTGCCATGAAAACATCTTTGTTTTGGTCCATGCCACTAGGCTGTACTTTAGTGGCATTGCTTTGATTTGTTCTTTGTCCTCAGGCTGTACCTTAATTTGAGAATGTTTTGTTGGCATGAACAAAAAATCAAAGTAATTGGTAGTAGACTTCTTTCTCTCTGTCTCTACTTTTCATTCTCTCTCTGCCTTTCTTGGATGGAGTAATAAATGAGAGGTTTATTTTTCTTTAGTATGAGTTAAAATTGTCCTTATATCCAGACTCCTCAGCACTGTGTTCTCCTGCTCAGTCGCTTCAGTTGTGTCTGACTCTGCAACCCTGTGGACTGTAGCCCGCCAGACTCTTCTGTCTATGGGATACTCCAGGCAAGAACACTTACTAGAGTGGGTTGCCATGCTGTCCTCCAAGGGATCGTCCCGACCCAGGGATAGAAACCATGTCTCCCATGGCCCCTGCACTGCAAGCAGATTTTTTACCTCTGAGCCATCGGGGAAGACCCCTCATCACTTTATGTTTAATTTAATACTAACATTATAATGGCATTGGGTTAATTGCTAAAGTCTTATTAAATAACAATTATTAATTGCTTTTTAGGGACTTTCCTGGCAGTACAGTGGTTAAGACTCAACGCTTCCAAACCAGGGTACACAGTTTGATCTCTGGTCGGGGAACTAAGATCCCTTATGTTGTGTGGCACGGCCAAAAAATAAGCAAAGTGAAATAAAAATTGCTTTGTGACCGGCCCTATTTAATATGATCAATACAAAAGGTATTTTCAATAAGGATGCTCAAGCAAAAAGTTTAATAAGTAATTTGGGACATTTGAGAGATTAATAATAAAGCTATTGATCTTGATGAAGTTTAATAGACACTTTTCCAGAAATGTTTATATCCTAGCAGAAGCTCTATATTATATATATATTCTCCTAATTTAGTACAATTTGAAATAACTACCTTTGATGGTGAGGAGTAGTAATGAAATAGTATAGGCAAAAGTCATGGTGATAAGAAGAGAGAAGAAATTGAGATAATCAGTATTAATCATTAGTTTCTCTTTTAAAAAGTTGTGAAATATATATTTCAAATATATATATCCTTTTTTTCTTTAATATACAGATATACTTTTAAAGTATGTATATATGTATATATATGAACTCAGCTCTCCTGCATTACAGGTGGATTCTTTACCATCTGAGTCACCAGGGAAGCCCATATATACATATACACATCTATATCTCTTACTAGCTATCTCAGTGTCATATGCATATGTACACTTTTCATATACTTGTAACATCTTGGCTCCACTAGGAAGCATAAATTATAAAAACTTCTCTAATGCCTTGTCCCAGTATATACCTGATTTTAGGTCACTTTTCACACTCATTGAAGACTTTGCTACTTAGATTCATATTCTTTCTCTACCTTTCACCTTTTGTTATCATGTGAGCTGAGTGCATCATCATTCTAGGCTTCCCTGGTGACTCAGCAGTAAATAATCCACCTGCAAATACCTCCCAGTGTATGAGTTGTGGGTTCAATCTGTTGGTCAGGAAGATCCCCTGGAGAAAGCAATAGCAACCCACTCTAGTATTCTTGCCAGGAAATCCCATAGATAGAGGAGTCTGATGGGCTACAGTCTATGGGATCACAGAGTTGGACATGACTTATTAAGTAAACAACAACGAGTTTTTAATATCCATATAAATCCGTGAATAAAACACCATAAAAACAATTTTCATTGTCTCTTCAAATTAAATATGCTTACCATCTCTAAAATTCAACTGCTCAATTTCTTTGCTAAAATTCAGCTTTGAAATCACTCTCAGAAATAACAAATGTCAATATCAAAATCTTCAATCAGGGCTCTGTATCCATGTAGGTGTTTCTGTGTACTGCTTCGTGTTTCTTTAACCTCATCATTTTGTGCATTTACCCTCCTGTAAGGATCGTTTTATCTGATAGTAACTAACTGGGTTTCTTCTTCTGTTTAATTTACATTTGATGGTCAACCACATAATTTCTTTCTTTGTAGCTACTTCAGTGTCATTACAGGAGAAGGCAATAGCAACCCACTCTAGTACTCTTGCCTGGAAACCCCAGGGACGGAGGAGCCTGGTAGGCTGCATTCCATGAGGTCACTGAGTCGGACACGACTGAGTGACTTCACTTTCACTTTTCACTTTCATGCACTGGAGAAGGAAATGGCAACCCACTCCAGTGTTCTTGCCTTGAGAATCCCAGGGACGGGGGAGCCTGGTGGGCTGCCCTCTATGGGGTCAGCACAGAGTTGGACACGACTGAAGCGACTGAGCAGAAGCAGCAGCAGCAGCAGGAGCAGTGTCATTACATACTCTATCGGATCTCCTTCCTCACATAGCCACCTAGCACCAGAGCTAAAACTCCTAGATTTTTCTTTTTTCTTTTAGTTACTCTGAATCCTGAAAAAACTTCTGGAGAAGTGTACAAAATTGTGCAAAAATGTCATTAGAAATTCTACATGTCCTAATTGACTTTTACCTTCTTCTCAGCATGTTCTCCAATCCCACCATTAACAAACATCATTTTCATTCTCCTTTTAAAAGTCAGTCTCTCAATTTCTCCCTGTGACTACACACCATACTCTCAGAAACCCATTTCCATAAGTAATACTTCACTGTATTCCTCTCCATGGATCTATTCAACATTATAGTTATGTATTCAAGTCTATATTATCCTAAAAAGTAAAATAAAATCACTGTCCTTGAACCCTACATTCTTACCTAACCATTGCTTAGTATGTATTATCACCTTTATATCTAAAGTTATTAAAAAACTCTTAGAGTTTCTTGAAGTTACCACTTCTTACACTGTACTCATTCTTCAGTCCTGTGCAATCTGGCTTTCACCACTAGATTTCCTTTGAAAGTTTTCACAATCAGGTTGTTTATGACATTCCTGTTTCCGAGTGTTTGGGGATATGTTTTTAGCAATCCAGTTACCTTGGCCATCTCCAGACCGTTGTCACTTTAGCCACAATTACCTACTCTTCTGTCAATATGCCTTAATGTGTTTGATGACACAGTAATGTATGTTCCCCTCTGCCAAACTAATCTTTTCTTGGTTATGACTATTCGTTTCAATTAAGATCTTGATTTGAGAACTTAAACATGATGAAATAGAAACAGCGCTCATGACATGACATTCGATCCTGGTTAAAATTTTACAGCTTTCCCTTAAAGAGCTCAGTATAAATGTAGCATATGTGAGAGAACCAGAGTATTTTGAAAACCATCCACCTTGGTTGGTAAGCATGAAAGATACTTTCCGTCCCATTTTCTTTTGTAAGGATGTGTTAGATTGAGAAATCTGATAAGTTCCTGCTTTCGGCAATACCACTCAAAGGACACCCATTCAAAGTTGACCCTTTGGAAATAAACTGATCATGCCCTTGGCTTCTAGACCTCAACGGGAAATTGGATTCTCTGCTCTATCATTGAACTTAGTTCCTGACAAGGACTGCTAGAGTGTTCATTCTTTGTGGTTCAGATAAAGGCTTAAATTGGAAAAGAAGGAAGGAAATGTCAAACATCAAATGGAAGCCATGGACCCAGGCATAATAAATTAAATTCAAGAGAAGTAATCTCAAGTTTTTAAAATATGAATGTGGCTTTAAGTTTTTCTGACCATGACAATTCTTAATGTGTATTGTGGGATATTGGCAATATTTTGAAATGTTTATGTTGTCCCCTCAGAAATCTCACATCTAATTTCTCTTGTGTATGTCTAGTTTTCTTTCCAACAATATTATGTGGTTCCTGATGATGCAAAACATTTTTATTCATTCATTCATTTATCCAACCAAATATTTAATTTCACTGCCTTAGTTTCCCTTTACCACTTAGACTGTGTTTGTATATAAAATAGATTCTTAATGAATGTATTTATACTGATTTGAGTAAATGCACATGACACTGAAAAATACACTAAGGAATACTTAAATTTGTAGTATTTTAATTATTATGAAGTTTGCAAATAAAATTTGAAAAGTTATATTTATCACATTTAATTATATGTGCACAGGTTTATATATATGCTGAATTCATTCCACATTTTGGCAGCACTAGCTGCAGAACAGCTGTGGATATTATTTTTACTATAGCTTCTCTATTTTAAATATGTTATGTACACTTGATATTTTTAATCTTCTCTGTAGCTGTTATTCACTTATGTTTATTTGTTTTAATATATATGAGATATTTTATGCTACTCTGTATATAAAAGGACTTGTAAACTCGTTCATATTTTGAAATATGAAAGAAAGCATTTAAATTTAATTGTTTAGTTTTATAAACCAAATATGGTTTATTAAATTACTTTGTCAAGTTACAATGAAAAATACATTATAAAAACCTAAACAAAATTAAAAACAATCCAATATAAAGTTACTCTATAAACAATTTTAAGTTGTAAGATATTATCAGTAATGAAAACATTTAAAACAGAAATTAGTATCAAACAATTTTAGTTTACTATTTAAAAAGCATTCTGTATATGAAAGTGTTATAATTTGATTGTGGGAGGGTTTCATTTGGTTAAAATGTAGTTTTGGGAACCAACCTATCTTTCAGTTCAGTTCAGTTCAGTCACTCAGTCATGTCTGACTCTTTGCGACCCCATGAATCACAGCGCACCAGGCCTCCCTGTCCATCACTTTAGTTACCTGTATTCCATGCTTTTCTTGCTCTTCCTAATAATACTTGAAAAACTTTCAGTTATACTATCTTATTTGGAAACTACCATTCTTACAACCGATGTGTTAAATTAATAAGAGATATGTATGACCTTTTCCCCAAAGATTCTTCATATCTTTGATATTTTCACATAGGTTCCAAACGCTTTTCAGTACAGTACCCAATTACAGAATTCTGCCAACAGCTTCTGTTAATCTTTGGGAGTCTTGGGAAGTTTGAAAAGATATCAAAATAACATGGTAGGTTTTAGAAATTGATTGTTAATAGCATTTGATATTGTGTTTTTCTCAATAACTGAGAGAAACAAAACAAGATGACAAAGAGCCAGCTTTTTTCTGGGACTTCTTGTGTCAGGAATCATTCATTTTAGTAACATAATGTCAGCATAATATGAGGTTCAAAACAGAGCTGTCACAGATTATATGCTTTAAAATAGAAACTGTGTTGACTATGAATCAGGTTTTACCTTATTGTGGGAAAAATGTAAGAGTGTATCTGCTTGAGGGCAAGATTTGAATTCCCACTAATAAATCATAGAAAAAGAATGGCTTGGAGGACATCTTAAGACTAACCTTCTTATTTATAACACTAATATATGAGTGATGCCATGCATAAATAGGGTTTTTATTAATATAGGAAAGAGAATAATGTTTAAATTTTTATATTTAATTGTATAAGCAGTGAAAACATCCCAAAGGTTTATATTTAGCCACAATAACAAAAAAATGAGCAGAAACAATTACTTTTTTTTTTTTTTTTCTTTTTCCTTTAGTCCTAGAGATAACCAAGGAAAATCTCCCAGGATCTAATTCGGTTCGGTTCAGCTGCTCAGTCGTGTCCGACTCTTGGAGACCCCATGAATCGCAGCATGCCAGGCCTCCCTGTTCATTACTATCTCTCAGAGTTCACTCAGACTCACATACATCGAGTCCATGATGCCATCCAGCCATCTCATCCTCGGTCGTCCCCTTCTTCTCCTGCCCACAATCCCTCCCAGCAACAAAGTCTTTTCAAATGAGTCAACTCTTCCCATGAGGTGGCCAAAGTACTGGAGTTTCAGCTTCAGCATCATTCCTTCCAAAGAAATCCTAGGGCTTATCTCCTTCAGAATGGACTGGTTGGATCTCCTTGCAGTCCAAGGGACTCTCAAGAGTCTTCTCCAACACCACAGTTCAAAACCATCAATTCTTTGGCTCTCAGTCTTCTTCACAGTCCAACTCTCACATCCATACATGACCACAGGAAAAACCATAGCCTTGACTAGATGGACCTTAGTCAGCAAAGTAATGTCTCTGCTTTTGAATATACTATCTAGGTTGGTCATAACTTTTCTTCCAAGGAGTAAGCGTCTTCTAATTTCATGGCTGCAGTCACCATCTGCAGATGCCCAATTATAAAAGCAAAGAGATTTAAAGTAGTACTATCTACTTTAAATAACTGCCTATGAAGATCACAATTCTAAGTTTAATACACCTCACTCCCAAATCAAGTGTATTTTGTTCTATTTTTTTAGAAAGTCAATGCAGTGTTGTTCATATCTACTTGATAGCATGTACCTTTCAAGAAAAGGAATTTTATATATATCAAATACTCCTAAGCACAGAGTTTGATAAGTGATGTTTGAGTTCTCAATTTAACTCATTGTCTATTATAATTTTGGGAAAATCCCTTACACTTTCTGATCTTTTATTTCTATAAATTGAGAGACTAATATTGTAACTCAAACAATTTGCATTGCCAATAAAATACAGTATGTAGAATCACACTGATTATTATACTAAAGATAGCAGTAAGTCATGTCCTACTTTTGCAATACCATGAACTGTAGTCCACCAGGCTCTTCTGTCCATGGGATTTTCCAGGCAAGAATACTGGAGTGGGTTGCCATTTCCTTCTCCAGAGGAACTTACTTACCCAGCAATTGAACCTAGGTCTCTTGCATTGCAGGCAGATGCTTTGCCAACTGAGCTACCACCATATAATTATCTTATGGCTATTATTATTATTCCCATTAGATGTTTCTCCTTCTTACAGTTCACTTGAGCTGTGTGTATCTACCATATATTGACATACAAATTCAAGGCATAATCTTTGCTAATTACATCTAGAAACATGTGGGAAAGCAAAGAGTACTAAATATATATTAATAAGAATAAGACTTTTATAAATTCAGGAGTTGACTCCAGAGAAATTGCCAGGTGGGTGGGTTACAGTAAATAAAAAGGGAACATCATGTCACCAGTCAACAGAGATATCCAAAAGTTTCTGTATACTTTTATCACAACTAATCTAAGAATTGGAAAGGAGTTGGTAATATAAAGAAATAAGAAATCTTGTGAGTTTGCTCATTGCCATATATCAAATACTCAAAATCAAGTTAAACCTTTTTGTCATCAAATTTGAGAAATGTAAAGGAGTTAAAAGGTATTTGAAAAGAGTTATGAAAATGGCATACAAACTTTAAATCGGGCTTATTTTGGGGTGGTAGTCAAAAATTCAGTAAGAGAAAGAAAATGTGCTTGAGTGAGAATGTGATAGACAAGGTATATAACAGCAAAATCCATTAATAGTGAGATGAGAAGTATATATCTGTTATAGAATTCTGTAACTATTTTAGGATAATGGTGATTAATTGAAATATGATTGACTCAAACAAAATCTAGGTGCCTGTGTGGCTAATTCCCTTTTTAGAAAAGGAATTCTCTGTCCTACCCTAGCTTCATACTGATGCTGAAGCTGAAGCTCCAATACTTTGGCCACCTGATGAAAAGAGCCAACTCATTGGAAAAGACCCTGATGCTGGGAAAGATTAAAGGCAGGAGGAGAAGGGTATGACAGAGGATGAGATGGTTGGATGGCATCACTGACTCAATGGACTTGAATTTGAGCAAGCTCTGTGAATTAGTGAAGGACAGGGAAGCCTGGTGTGCTACAGTCTATGGGGCTGCAAAGAGTCGGACATGACTGAGTGACTGAATAGCAACAACACACTGAAAAAGGTTAAGACTCAACTTTCTTTAAGTAAAAGACACAGGGATTTATCTGCTCAGTGCTTCATATGATACTCAGTCATGTCCAATTCTTTGCGATCGCAGGGACTATAGCCCCCCTCCTTGCTTCTCTGTCCATGGGATTTTTCAGGCAAGAATACTGGAGCGGGTTGCTATTTCCTCCTCCAAGGGATGTTCCCAACCCAGGGACTGAATGAGCGTCTGCTTTATCTCCTGCATTGCAGGCGGATTCTTTACCCACTGAGTCAGAGACACAAAGTTGGTTAGTCCTAAATCTCAACAATGGTCAACTGGCTTTTTGCCTGATGGTACGAAATATTCGTAAATATTCTGAAGACTCTTAAGAAGCTGAGGTTCTTTTTTCTCAAGGGCTATTTTAAACTTCCTGGCTTCCTGACTCCTAGATGGCAGCTATCATTCTGCCTGTATGTCAGGCACATATAACTAGTATATAAACCATCTCAACAATGAGAACATTTCAAAGTCTGATTTTAAAAAAATGGGTCAGAAACCGTAGTTCATTACAACCACAAAGAAGGGCAATGCCAATGTTCAAACCATGGCACAGTTGCACTGATTTCACTTCTTAGCAAAGTATGCTCAAGTCCGTCAAGCTAGACTTCAGTAGTATGTGATCCAAGAACTTCCAAATGTACAAGCTGGATTTAGAAAAGGCTGAGGAACCAGAAATCAAATTGCCAATATCCATTGAATCATAGAAAAAGCTAGAGAATTTCAGAAAAACGGCTACTTCTTCTTCATTGACTACACTAAAGCCTTTGCCTGTGTATATCACAACAAAATTGTGGGAAATTCTTAGAGATGGTAATACCAGACCACGCTACCTGCCTCCTGCGAAACCTGTATGCAGGTCAAGAAGCAACTGTTAGAACCAGACATGGAACAACAGACTGGTTCCAAATTGGGAAAGGAGTACATGAAGGCTGTATATTGTCACCCTGCTTGTTTAACTTATATGCAGAGTACATCATGCGAAATGCTGGGACAGATGAAGCACAAACTGAAATCAAGATTGCAGGGAGAAATAAATGACCTCATATGTGCAGATGACACCACCATTATGGCAGGAAGCAAAAACGAATTAAAGAGCCTCTTGATGAAGGAGGAGAGTGAAAAAGCTGGCTTAAGACTCAACATTCAAAAAATGAAGATCATGGCATATGGTCCTCTCACCTCATGACAAATAGATGGGGAAACAATGGGAAAAGTACAGAATTTATTTTCTTTGGCTCCAAAGTCACTGTGGAAAATGACTGCAACCATGAAATTAAAAGATGCTTGCTTTTGGAAGAAGAGCAAATACAAACCTAGACAATGTATTGAAAAGCAGAGACATTACTTTGCCTACAAAGGTCTTTATAGATAAAGCTACGGTTTTTCCAGTAGTCATGTACAGACGTGAGAGCTGGACAATAAAAAAGGTTGAGTCCAGAAGAACTGATGCCTTCAAACTGTGATGCTGGAGAAGACTCTTGAGAGTCCCTTGGACTACAAAGAGATCAAACCAGTCAACCCTAAAGGAAATCAACCCTGAATATTCATTGGAAGGACTGATTCTGAAACTGAAGCTCCAATACTTGGGCCTCCTGATGTGAAGACTCATTTGAAAAGACCTTGATGCTGGGAAATACTGAAGGTAGGAGGAAAAGGGGATGAGATGGTTGGATGACATCACTGACTCAATAGACATGAGTTTGAGCAATTTCTGGGAGATGGTGAAGGACAGGGAAGCCTGGCGTGCTGCAGTCCATGGGGTCACAAAGAGTTGTACATGACTAAGCAGCTAGACAACAACAGCAGAAACTTTAAGAGGTACTTTATTCAAGCATATATACTGATGGCAAATAAGCATATCCACAACATATGCTGTCAGTAAAATACAAACTCAAGCAGCAATGAGACCTACCAGGATTAGAATAACTACATGTATTAGAATATCCAAAATCTGGAACACTGGAAACACCAGTGCTAGTGGGGATGTGAAGCATCAAGAACTCTCATTCATTGCTGGTGAAAATACAAAATAATACAGCCACTTTGGGAGATACTTTGACTGTTTCTTCCAAAATTAAACATACTCTTACCATATAATCCCACAGTCATGCTCCTTAGTATTAACTGGAAGGAATTGAAAACTTATATTCACACAAAAGCCTGCACAGAAATGTTTATGTTATCTCTATTCATAAATGCCAAAACTTGGAAGTAACCAAAATGTCTTTCGGTCAGTAAACAGATAAATAAACTGTGGTACATCTAGACAAAGGAATAATATTGTGTGCTAATACCAAGTGGGCTATCAAACCATGAAAAGACATGGAGGAACTTCAACTGAATATTTATTAAGTGAAAGAGGCCAATCTGAAAAGGCTACATACTGTATGATTCCAACCACAGTCATACTTTGGTAACTGAAGGAGTTTGGTTTCAGGAAACCCATCAGAAGCCAAAAATCTACAGATGTTCAAATCCCTTTTTTTTGGGTGAGTGAGAGAGCTAAGGGTTAAGGTACCATGTCTTCACAGAGAAATAAACAGGAAAACATTCAAGGGCACTCTTTGCATCTGCTGAAGATGTGTCATGAGCTTTGTTATTGCCAAACTCACTCTTTTTACAAAAAGGATTAAAGGCCAGAGAGTCCCTTAATAAAAGAGTGTAGTATTTACATATAAACTCTGTGTATCTTCCTATATACTTTAAATATTCTCTAGTTTGCTTTTAATACCTAATATACTGTACCTGCAATAAAATCATTGTAAATATAAACTTTATGTAAATAGTTATAAATACTCTCTATGGTATTATAATGGTAGATATATGTCATTATAAATTTGTCTAAATCCATAGAACATACATCACTGTGAGTGAACAGTAATGTAAACTGTGGACTTTGAGCAATTATGATATGTCAATGTTAGTTCATCAAATATAACAGATGGACTGCTGTGATCAGAGTAATGGATAAAGGGGGAAGCTATGTACATGTGGGACCAAGGGCTATATGGTAAATCCCTGTCCATTCTTCTCAATTTTGCTGTGATGTACAATTGCTCTAAAAAATAATATCTTTAATAAAACAGATGTTTTTACAAATTATATTTTTCAGTGCTCTGAATCTTCAGTTCACCTCAATCACCAATACACACAGCCATGCCATACAATCACCATGGTTCAGTATTGCTATATCACTGAAATTATACTCCCTCCCACATTCTATCCTTCAGTCTTACATATTTTTTTTCAACATGCAGATATGTCTGACCTTACTATGTGAGGCTATCTAAGAAAGATATTTGAAGTATTTTGAAGATGGGTTTATGTAAACAGAATGATACATTAAAATTCATATTGTAGAATGTTTCTGTTAATTACTTTGGATCAGTTGGCATTTGAGATTTTTTAAAACATGAATTTCTGTGATATAAAAATAACAACACATAGGCAAGTTCTGTTGATAATTTTAAAAAGAATATAAACATTTCTTGTGTTTTATTCATATAGCTTTTTCATAACAATGCACATCATAGGTAATATGGTGTTCCAAATTATTCATTATTTACCCTTCACATTTTAACAAATACATATTTTAAGATAAAACATATCTTTCTTACTTCCTCATAAAGAAGAGATAGTTTATTTGAATTCCTTTCATAGATAATCTTTAAGCTTCACTGGAGGTGTATGATTTCCTTCTTGCTGAATTCTGAGTCTCCTTTCATTTTGCAATTATTTGAGATCAAAACACGAGTAAAATTGAATTACTTGAGACCTTTATTCCTTCTCAAAACTGAAGAAAAAATTCTGATCTTAAGAAAGATGGTATATTTTATTTACAGTCCATGGAATTCATAGTCTCTAGTGTCCCTTCTCGGTCTTTGCTTTCTGTAATGCCATGATCTTTTGACTCTTACTGCAACTTTCAACCTAACTGATTTCATTTTTGCTTATAGTGCATGCAGTCAACTAACATGAAGTTTCTGATTTGAAGTGGATGTCAGGCATTTTTCCTTGAGTTATTATCTGTGCCAGGCAAATATAGGAGGTAAAATGTGAGCCTTTGAGGGAGGAATGAACTGTTAAGTAACAATACCTCTCTATTGTTAGAGGTAGAAAATGGCAACCCACTGCAGTATTCTTGCCTTGAGAATCCAATGGACAGAGCGGTCCATAAGGTCACAAAGAGTTGTACATGAATGAGCAACTAACACATAGACCTCTCTATAGTTGGCCTTTCTTAACTTTGTTACACTATAACTAAAAACCTTAATTTAAGTGCTAAAACAAATAAATTAAATGTATGTATTACTCCATATGTCTGTTTTTTCTCTTTTCAGCTGAATGTACCTATATAAGATATTGACATCATTTTTATACCATTTAAATTTAAATAGATTAAGAAACAGTTTTTGAAAATGGAAATATATCACATTCTTCTATGTGTCTCAAAAAGCATATGCTAACCCTCAACACCTGTATATATGAACTTAGTTCAAACTAGAGTCTTTTCAGGTGATCAGATTAAGAGCAGGTCATTGGGGGGGGGTTGTTTGATTGGGGTCATTTGGACACAGAGATAGACATGGGCAGAGGGAAGCTGTTGTGAAGATACAATGAGAACACCATGTACAAACCAAAGATTGCCTGAGGCTTCCAGAAACTAGGAGAGAGGCATAGGACAGATCCTCCCTTACAGCCCTCACAAGGAACCAACCCTGATGATATGTTGATTTCAGACTTCCAACCTCCAGAAATGTGAAGCAATTAATTTCTATTGTTTAAATCACCCAGGTTATGGAACTTATTAAGAAACAGCCTCAGGGTACTAATATGTAGCTATAGATTAATGCTAAATATATTTCCTATTAATGGAATTTAGACATAGCTAGATATAAGAACTGACTCATTGGAAAAGACTCTGATGCTGGGAAGGATTGGGGGCAGGAGGAGAAGGGGATGACAGATGATGAGATGGCTGGATGGCATCATTGACTCGATGGACGCGAGTCTGCGTGAACTCTGGGAGTTGGTGATGGGCAGGGAGGCCTGGCGAGCTGCGATTCTTGGGGTTGTAAAGAGTCGGACACGACTGAGTGACTAAACTGAACTGAATTGAAGACAGAAGAAATTATATTTAAACTTTCCCTAATATGTACGTCAAAGCTGTATATTGTCACCCTGCTTATTTAACTTATATGCAGAGTACATCATGAGAAATGCTGGGCTTGAAGAAGCACAAGCTGAATCAAGATTACTGGGAGAAATATCAATAACCTCAGATATACAGATGACACCACCCTTATGGCAGNACTCTAGGACCCATTGGGGCACTTCATCATTTTCATTTGTCCTTAAGAATCCTTGCAGATAACATTTGAGAAGTGCTATCTAGCTGACATCTGGGAAGTGATTAGGGAAATCAGTAGGGTGTGTTCAAGACCTTGAAGAGTGAGCAAGAATTTTGCTGGTAACAGTTATGGGCACAGGTTTCTGAAGAGAAGAACAATGTGATCAGAGTGGAATTATTATTATTATTATTTTGAAGATCATGGTGGCAACTCATAGCAAATAGTAGAAAATAGAAGAGAATGGAGGTTGGGGACCAGTTCAGAGGTTTCTAGAGTCATCCAGGAGAAGGCTTCTATGGTCATCCAAGAGAAAGTGTCAACTGATGGTAGAGAGCTTCTCATGAGGCCAGAAGAAAGTTGGGAAGAGAAGTTAATACAGCAGGAGTGGGGACCACAGGCATTTGGACCACTTCTTTATGTGACTCACTTGTGCCTTCAGGGCCTCTGTGAGCTCAGTCTCATCTATACCATGTCCATTTGATGATGGAGTACAGCTCTGTATGCCAAACTTTATGGCTTGGTGGGTCAGATAGCATCCAGTTTGCAATGGGCAGCTTAGGTAGTATGGTAATTTGCTGGCCCATGGCTAAGCATTCAGTCCTTACTAAGGCTATTACTGTGAGAACAATATGAAAGATGACCGAAATGAAGCATTCAGCCCTTACTAAGGCTATTACTGTGAGAACAATATGAAAGATGACCGAAATGACATACCAAGGTAGAAAGAAGCACATATGCCATTGGTTTGAAACAGATGACACCTAAAGGGATAAGAGAAAAACTTCAGGTGTATAATGTTGGGAAGGTTACAAGACATGATCGTTATTTTCTTTTCTCATCTTTAAATAAAAATATGCTGAGTGTAGAATGGCTATTAAGAATAGTATGTTAGGAATTTAGAGTGGTTAGCAAGCACTATGGGCTGGGTGAGATGGAAAGATGGGAATAAGAGGAACTGCTAAAGGAGATGGTACCTGGCCTGCACCTCAAAGATTTGGTAGGACTTCAGAGGAAAATGGATAAACATTTCAGACAGGGAAAAGACATTGAGCCTGAAGTCCTTAAAATAATGCAACTTGTCTCCTTACTTTGATTCACAGGGGAGGAATTCACCCAAGGCCATTGGCCAAGTGGAAGAGCTCAAAGGTCAAGGACTGTACATTTTTTTGTAGCATTTCTCTTTTTTTTGAGTTTAAATGAAGCCGAACCCAGCAGGGAAATGAGTACATGTTATATATCTTCAAAGCCAGAAGCCTTTGTGGCCAGAAAAGTGTGCTGGTTGGATAATAATACAAATGACTAACGTACCCTCTTAGGTCTCCTGTGGTCTGAGACCCAGGAATCTGGGCCAGGCAGGAGACAAACAGGCGGTGGCTCCAAGTGAGAGTGATTAAGCAAGAAATAGCCAATGACGAAGGTAATGCTGTTCTGGGAATTACTAGAGGGGTTCTCATTACAGTGGCCCTGAACAAACCAGGTTACTTCTCTGGGCTTCAGGTTTCCTCATTAATGTCTTGATATAATATCCTGGAGGGCCATGATATAATATCCTGAATGGTCATGAATTACCAGCAAGTGTCTACCCCATTAGCCAGGGCTGCATCTTGCGATGCATCCAACCACATACAGGCCCAGGCTTAGGAACAAATCATTTTGTATTTATTCCTAGTCATCCTTTAAGATTCAGTTAGCTGTCTTCAGTGTTATTGTTTAGTCGCTAAGTCATGTCTGACTCAATGGGAGGATCTAATTTCCCCAGATGGAGCTGATGGCTGCTCCCATAGCACTTGGAATATACAATTGTCACAATTGAGACCTTGCAAGGAAATATCAAAAGGGCCATCTCTTTTATTTTCTCAATGGACATTTCAAGAGCAGGCAAGCCTTTGAATTAGGCTTTTCAGATCAGGGATTTTTAGCTCTAACACTGGGTCTGCCTGGCCAGAGAGGGAATATGTGAGACACTGAATTCTCAGAGATATGAAATTGCTCCTAATAAAGGTGCAGAGATGTATCTGTTTCTTGGTCTTTTTGAGTGGATAACTTCTTTATCTGTTTGAGCCTCAACAAATGTTTCTCACAAGACTTGGACAGCTAAGTATCCCAGAAAACCGTCTCCTGATTTACTTTTCTCCTTAAACTCTGTTCAGGTATGATATTAGAAAGATAAGAGGGCACAGAGTGAGACAGACAACGGTTCAAATCCAAGTTTCACCACTTGCTTGCTATGTTTTCTTAGGAAATAGACTTTATTTCCCTGAGATTTCATGTCTTCATCTCCAAAATCCAATAATAATATTGACTCCTTTGATGGTTAAGTGAAGCAGTATGTATAAAATTAGCACATTCTAAGGTTTTAGAAAATGTGAGTTGAACCTCTGCCTTGTGCCAGTCTGACACAAATACACACTTGGGCTTCCCAGCAAGTTATTTAGAGAGACAGGCAAAGGGCAGTTTTCTCCCAGGCAGAGGGGCTGGAGGTGAATTTACTTCCTCCTTAACCAGCAGGAGAGGTTTGCAGGTGTGTGGGCAAGACTCAGGCTGCTCTGTGCCTGGTAGACACTCAGTTGGGCTTAGCTGAGTTCATCCTGGTGCTGAAAGACTCATCTACAGAGTAGAGGTTCACCCCTATGGAACCTCAGGAAAGGCCATCCCCAGCTGCGCTTACCCACCTTGACTCTGCTCTGCTGAGACAAGTACTGCCTGTGACCTACCACCCAGCCACGCCCCTCCTCCAGATGCTTACAGGGATTCAGCTCATAGTACCCCTCTCCATACAGTGTGATTCAGGGGACAGTCAGTGAACGCTCACTCAGTACCAGGCTATGTGATCTGTGTTTGCTTACTGAATCTTCACCAGCCCCAGAAGCGGTGACGTTGTTCCAGTTAACACACAGGGAAACTGGAGCCAGGAAATCTATGATACCAGAATTTTTTTATTTCTCCGAGCTTTAAAAACAGAGTTCTTTCCTCTCTATAGTACCATAGAACAGAAAGAAACCCATACTTCATCTTTAGAAGAAGATATCAATAATCCAAACACAATAATAAATATCTGAAGAATAGTTATAACGTTCATCACGTTATTGCTTATGTAAAGCAGTGATCCTCAACTCAAGGGATCAGTTTTGATCCTGGCGGACATTTGATAATGTCTGAAGACATATTTGGGATGCTGTGGCATCCAGCAGGTAGAGGCCAGGGATGCTGCTAAACATCCCACAATATACAGGAGCAGTCCCCAACCTTTTTGGCACTAGGGACTGATTTTGTGGAAGACAATTTTTCCATGGACTGAGGGGGTGGGAGTTTGAGGTTGGTTCAGGCAGTAATACAAGTGATAGGGAAAGGCAGATGAAGCTTCACTTGCTCACCTGCTGCTTGCCTTCTGCTACGTAGGCTGGTTCCAAACAGGCTGCAGACTGGTCCGTGGCCCTGGGGTGGGGGAATCCCTGTTATATAGGAAACCACCATAGCAAAGAGTTATCTGGTTCAAGATGCTATAATAATAGTGGGGAGGTTGGGAGACCCTAATGTAAATCATATAATGGAATTGTCTTTTAATCATCACTGAAGTCCAACAAGGGGAAATTCCCTGGCAGTCCAGTGGTTAGGACTCTGGACTTCCACTTCAGGGGGCATGGGTCCGATCCCTGGTTGGAGAACTAAGATCTCTCATGCTGTGGCCAAAAAAAAAA
>SJYV01016880.1:632944-725453 GCA_006410875.1 Neotragus pygmaeus | reverse complement strand
TCACTTTCACTTTTCACTTTCATGCACTGGAGAAGGAAATGGCAACCCACTCCAGTGTTCTTGCCTGGAGAATCCCAGGGATGGGGGAGCCTGGTGGGCTGCCGTCTGTAGGGTCACACAGAGTCGGACATGACTGAAGTGACTTAGCAGCAATAGCAGCAGCAGCAGCAAGCTTATAGGCAACATCCCTCTAGTGATTAACTTGTAGTAGAATACAAAATGTTCTTCCCTATTACAGTACCACAGTCACATCAATTTATACTATAGTTATATCTTCAAACTTTATTTTTGTACACCTTTGAGTCCTCATGAAAATGGAATTTTTAGGTAACATATTTTTCCAAAGTTCCTGAAGTAGGGCATGCAGGTTCGTATCCCTCTCTCAGGCTGGGAAACACACCCATGAGCATGTGCACAAAATCCATATGTTGAAGCCCTGATGCTCAGAGTGATGGAGCTGGAGATAGGCCTCCAGGAAGTCATTAGGTTAGATGAGGTCACAAGATGGGGTTCTCACGACTGAATGAGTGTTCTTATAAGAAGAGGCCAGAAAGCAGGCTACCAGCCTGCAAATGAGGGCACAGCAAGAAGGCAACCAGCTGGAAACCAGGAAGGAGGGCCTATCCATACACCAAATCCACGAGCACCTTGAACTTGAACTTCCCGGTCTCTACAACTGTGACAAATAAATGTCTGTTATTTAAGCCATCTCATCTATGGTATTTTAACTGCCCAAATAGACTGAGACAGTAAGAAAATTGAGTATTTAGATTTAGAAATGCATCTTCCCACAGAAAACTGGATTTAAATAGTAATTCACTTCTGAGGGGAGGCCACTAACTGAGTTCATAATGGAGTGGAAAGAGCAAGTATTTTTAAATGAAAAGACAATGTTTTAAAAAACTGTGGCTTTTTTCACTAAAATGGAAAATACGCTTTAGTCTGTGTGTCAGGAGCCCTGGGTGCAGTCTTCTGCTCTTTGCTGTCTAGCTGTGTGAATGTAACCAGGTCACTTTATCCCTCCAGTCTTCAGTTTCTTCATTTGTAAAATTAAAGAGCAAAAGAGGTTATGGTAAAAGCATACTTTAAAAAGTGTCCCTCCCATTCTTATACCCACTTAAGGGAACTGAAGGGAGCACTAAGCGCAGGCGGCTGCGAGCCAGCACATTAAGCACGGCCCAGAGGAGCTACCCTGCATCCGAGGTCAGGGGCGGCAACTGGGAGGAGCTACTCTGCATTGGAGGTCAGGGGCGGTTGGGAAGAGCCACTCACGCCTGGGGCCAGGGCCTGCAGCCGGGAGGAGCAACCCGAGGTTGGTGGCTGTGCAGACGCAGGAGGGCCTAGAGGAGCTATCCCATGTTGAAGGTCAGGAACCATGGTGGTAAGGAGATACCNAACCAGTCCATCCTAAAGGAAATCAGTCCTGAATATTCATTGGAAAGATTGATGCTGAAGCTGAAGCTCCAATACTTTACCCACCTGATGTGAAGAACTGACTAATTTGAAAAGACCCTGATGCTGGGAAAGATTGAAGGCGGGAGGAGAAGGGGACGACACAGGATGAGATGGTTGGATGGCATCACTGACTCAATGGACATGAGTTTGGGTAAATCTGGGAGTTGGTGATGGACAGGGAGGCCTGGCGTGCAAAGAGTCACGTGCAAAGAGTCAGACACAACTGAGCAACTGAACTGAGATCTTTTGATAACTCGGAAGTGAATATGTTTCTAAGAAAAGATCCACCCCAGCCTTCTTTCTCATGCACATTATTTCCATGGTTATTTCCATTAGCAAAAAAGAATTCACAGTTCACTCAGACAGCAATGCACACTCACCACAATATGTATAAATAAGTTTGGAATCAATAAAGCGGACTCTGAGATTATGGAGTACAGCAGGCTCATGAAGATAACTGAGGGCTGTGAGGTCATTTTCACCCACAAGTATGTCAGGGTTTCTTAAATGAGGCAGTTCCTTGGTCTTTGGATCTAGACGATATTCCAAATCCTGAAAATGCACAAGATACAGCATCTGGATAAATCATGGCCAAAACTGGATACAGGCATGTATTAATACATTTCCTATTCATGATTTCTCAGTTATTAAATATATTTTTTCCTGGTACCCCCCCCCAAACCACAGAAATTGATGGAAACAACAAAAAATAAGGAGAGTCTGTCTTCAATAGATGTATTAACTCACAGCAACATTTTTTGCTAATACAGTTTGAAAAGTCAAAGCCTAGAATATTTTTTCTACCTAGTTACTAGGCCAGATCATTTTCTATGGGAAAATCATTCTTTTTTTAATCCTTTTTACCTGATATAAGTGACAGACAGTATAAGAGAGTGGTAAGAGCTTGGCTCAACACAGATCAACACAGGTTCAAGTCCTGAAACTGTTATTTACTCCTTGTGTGGTCTTGTGAATATTATTTAACCTTAATCTTTCATTTGTAAAAAAGGGCATAATGGAAATAGCTCACAGGTGTGTGGTAAAAATTAAAGGAGACAATGTTTGGTATGTGGTAAGTACTTGGGAACTCCTGAACCCAGAGAGGCCCAAGAATCCCTTAAAATTAGATGTGAACATTTTGCATCTATGCATGTATGTGTAAGTACATACACATATGTGTATTTCTTTAAAATACAGTCCATAGTTTTTATCAGACTTTTAATGAAGTGCTTGGCCCTCCAAATTAAGAAGTACTACTCATTTTAAGGAATATGGCTTTAAGGCAAAGTCAAGCATGGAGACTGTCACTCAATTATGTATTAAGGGGAAACAACATACAACACATGGAAAGGAAAAAAACAGCAATATAATAGCAGAGATGGACAAGTTAATTTTGTAAAAAGACTTTTGCTAATACTTTTGTTAATACTAAAAAGATATATAGCGGTCAAATGTTCAAATCAGGTTGGAATGAATTCTGCAAAATGAGGAGGAAACTTTTAGTCTGACCCTTGACCTCTCTTTGTCTGTTTATTAGGGTCTAATGTCCTTTTCCAAAGCTGACTAGTCTTTGCATTGGCTCCTGCCATACAGAAAATGGCTGTGTGATCTCAGGCAGACTGCTTAATGTCTCTGAGTCTGGGCTTCCTTATTTGGAAAATAGTTACAATACCACATGCGAACGCACAGGTTTGCTGTGAGAATTATCATAAGAAAATATAGCCTGCAGTACCTAATATGCCTCACAGAGTGAATGATCAATGAATATTGAATAAGTTAATTCTTTATTTGGTAGTCAAGGCCCTTCTAATCTGGTCTAATCCCTGCCTTCTTTCTGAATAATTGCCTTGCCTCCGTTTTGCTCTCCTGAAATTCATTCTCCACTCCACCACCAGGGAGTCCTTTCTAAAACAGAAAACCTGGCACTCTTCTGTTTAAAAACACTACAATCTCTTCCCAGATATACCAGCTGAAGTTTAAGAGGTGCAGCATGAACATGAGGCTCTCTATGATCTGGTTCCCACCCCCCATATTCCTGCCAGTCCTCTCCCATCAAATCCCAACAACACGAAACTTGTACAGTTCCCCAAATGCACAATACTGTGCATGCCTCCCTGCCCTTGCCGAGGCTCCTCCAGATCCCTGAAACGCACTCCTCCTTGTCTATTCATTCTTTAGACGATGCCTCTCTGACTCTTAGCCTTCATCAGTTCCTCTGACCAGTCTCCACTCTCTTCTATTTTTGTTTTTTATTTATATTTATTATATCATATGTCACACTGTTCATAAGTATATGTACTTTTTTATTTGACATTAATGTCAGAGAGCATATTTCTTGCCTCTTCTTAACACAATACATAGCAGGTACCGTAACACACTAGCCTTGAACTAGAATACATACCTTTCTAAATCTCTTTTCAGTCAACTTGTGATATTCACTATCTTCAAAATATAGTCCAAGCCTCACAAAGTCTATCCCCTTTCTCTTTGTTAATCCAAATTCTGTCTAGTCAAAACTCTTCCTTCTCTTGGGAGCCTTCACTGAAGCACCCCACAGTGATATTTCCCTCTCGTGGGACCCTAAAGTCCTCACTGTCTTTACAGTACAGCACAGTGGTCATGGGCACAGACCATAAAGACAATCTACTGGCTTAAAGTCCCAACTTCATCCCTTAATTCCTGTATAACTCTGAGTAAGTCCCAAACTTTCTGAGCCTCAGTACTTCATCCATAAAGTGGTAATAATAACAGGCCCACCACATAGGATTGTTGTGAGGATTAAGTGTTATAGGATATAAAAAGGACTTAGAACTACACCTTGTACAGAGTAAGTGTTCAATACATATTAACTGTGAGGACAGTATTACTCACTTGGCAATTAATCATAAGCTTATCTTTTGACATTTTCAGTATTGCAGTATTGAGCTACTTTTTATATCCTGCATTCTCCTGGTTAGATTATAAATCGTTTGGAGGAAATTAATGTCACACTCAAAGTGTGACATGCCCTGTCAAATGCAGTGGAGAGAATAAAAAGGGTGGAACTAAGAGCCTACTCTGCAGTGAATGCAGATGGAAAGTATAGAGACACAACTGGTTATAGATTTTTCTGGCCACTAGCAAAGGGTTTTATAGATAATAGCTTCTAAGTAAATATTTTTCAAATATCTATTTCCAGCAAATATCCTATCTCAAGCTGGCTCTTGAAATGTTGTTTTCTTAGTTATATAAATTGTTTAAGTAGTTAATATAAATTATTTAAGTGATATACTAAACAAAATACAGATAAACAGGAATATCTATGGGAGGATTAGATGTGAATCTAAATCAGGTCATAATAAATTCATAAGCCAAAATAATGGATTTTTTAAAGTATCTGCTATTTTCACTAACCCTTTGGGATGGCCATTTTTGTCAGTTAAGTGAAAATATTAGATTAATTAAAAATTTAACTTCCAAGTGAAGTTAAGTATCTCACAGCAAATTTACCCTTTTGAATTTCCTTTACTTTATGCCAATAACAACAAATAAAACCAGAATTCCTACCTTTCCATCCTCAAGATGAAGCAGGAGAACTTTATCTCCTGGCTTATAATCTTTGAGCAGCTCTGCTGACTTCCAAACTTCTTCAGGATCAGGTATCCAAACCCTGGCAAACTAGAAGACAAGAAGAAAAGAACATTTAAACCAGCAATTCAATTACTTTATAATGATATTAAAAAATCATGGATGTATTTATAAACAGTTTACGAACAAAATAAAACGCAGCAAATATGAAATTTAACTTTAAAATTAGCAGATGAAAAGTACTTTAGCCTCAGTAGTACCATCAAGCCCACATTATTAAAAGGCGTGCTCTGTATTGTGGTAATAATTTCACAATATGTGTAGTTCAAATCATTATGCCATACACCTTAAATTCATACAGTGCAGTATGTCAATTCTATCTCAATAACACTACAGAAGTGGGGGGAACTATGCTCTGAAGAAATAGCCTTGATTAAATTTTGACTTTGCCTTATATTAAGAATGCTACCCAAAAATTTAACTTTGGATTAAAATGTATGTATAAACCTATTTTTTCACTGAATGCAGACTTTCATGGGTCTAAGAACAAGATTTGGAAGCTCTGGTATGGCGGCTGTGCCAGGTTCAGCAGCACAGCTCTTTTTTTCAATCCAGAGAGACGTTGTGGGGTGGGAGGTGGGAGGGGGATTCAGGATTGGGAGCTCGTGTACACCTGTGGTGGATTCACGTCGATGTATGGCAAAGCCAATAGAGTATTGTAAAGCAAAATAAAGTAAAATAAATAAATAAATAAAAGAGATGATGATGAAAAAAAAAGGATTTAAAATTTGAATTTTTTATTGTAGTTTTCATCTTGTGTTCTGCAAACCCTTAGTGATTTCTCAGTATTCGTGGGGGATCATTATGGTATAAGCAGAGGAGCCACAGCTGTTTTACATACTGGACATCTGGAATTTGCTTTGAACAAAGTTCTGTTGCTAATTTTTTAAAAATGAAAAGGCACTGCTGTCTATATTTTGTCCTCATTATTTTATAAAGATGAGTGAAAATGGTAAAATGGAATATTCATCCTAGCCTCAATATCATGAAAGAGGTATCAAGAGGAGTTTCTAAAACAGCAAATCTTTAGCTTTAACTACACCCTCTGGACTTAAGCCAAATTTGAACTTCAGATCAATTTTGATTGGGTCCTCCAAACACCACAATGAAGAGGTGTTTTATGACTGTATGGATTCTCTAGAAAAGAATCTCCCTTTAAAACATATGTACACTAAACCTTGGTGCCCATTTTCAGGAATTATATCACATGAAAATATCACACCAGTCTTTCTCTATTTTCTTCAGAGCTTTTATTACTACCTGAATTTACTTATGTTATTTCTTATTTACGTATTTACTATTTTTCTCAGTTTGTTAGAATATAAGTTCCATATTTGTCTTGTTCAACACTATCAAGTGCTTGTGTATCTGGTACACAGCTGGGCCCTGAGTATTTGCTAAAAGAATGCCAATCCTTAAATTGAATAAAAGTGAACATAAAAAAAAAAAGAACAAAACCTCACCCCTTGCTTTATTTATCTCTTATTACCATAGACTCACGCAGATTTTTGGTCTGAACAATTTGTAGAGAAAAGAGTACCAAGCCGGGTTATGGGTTCCAATCGCAGGACTACCAGATTGGTCTTTTAGCTTTTACTTCAGGTATCTGCAAAATGGGGGATGACAGCAAGACTCATCTAGTTTATCTCCAAGGTTTATACACACAGAAACTCTGTGAAAAGCATAAACCAATATATAAGTATAGGCTGAGATTGTTACTAAATGTTTTTTCCATAGGAAGTGATTATTAATGTTATATATCAAATATGTTACAACTTATTTCATAACTTTTCCCTCAGTTATACAGCCCCTTAAACTGAGTAACATCCATACACGTTACCAAAATCTTACTCATTCAATAAAGATTTCTGGGAGGCTCAAGAGGGAGGTGGTACATGTATAGTCATGGCCGATTTGCCATAACTGTTGTACGGCAGAAACCATCACAAAATTGCAAAGAGTTTTTTCACCAATTAAAAATAAATAAATAAACATTTTTGTTTACTAACTGCTTCCACTCTGAAGCCTACTTTAGAAAGCCAGTATTTCTATAACTTTTTCTGAAAGGATATACTAGTTCCAAAAAAGATGTCTAAAACATGAGATTCAGAGTCATGAAATAACCTACTACCTTGACTGACGAAAACACAAAAGGCAAAATGGGTCCAAGTAAGTGTGTAGAATCATGGCTGACCTGCTCTAAACATGAGTTTTCAAAAAACTCTAGAAAGATGTGCCTTTGTGTTTTGTCCATAGCAAGCTCTAGCTCAGATTTCTACAAGTATTTTGGAAGCGGTAATGAGCTGGTCAGAGAAGGCAATGGCAATCCCACTCCAGTACTCTTGCCTGGAAACTCCCATGGATGGAGGAGCCTGGTAGGCTGCAGTCCATGGGGTTGCTGAGTGACTTCACTTTCACTTTTCACTTTCATGCATTGGAGAAGGAAATGGCAACCCACTCCAGTGTTCTTGCCTGGAGAATCCCAGGGATGACGGAGCCCAATGGGCTGCTGTCTGTGGGGTCGCACAGAGTCAGACACGACTGAAGTGACTTAGCAGCAGCAGCAGAATGAGCTGGTACTTTGCCAAAGGTTTGATTTCCAAGAGCCAGATGTTAACAACACTTACAGATAGAAGACAGAGGCTAAGGCCCTTACACTCACCAGAGGCAAGATATTGAAATACCAAACATCACTCTGACAACCAACTTCCCCTTTATTTTATCTCTATCTCTGGGGAAAGTATCCAAGGAGAAATAGGTCAGAAGTCAGTCTATTATTACCACTGTCTCTTTATTATTCTTTTCCATCTTAATCAGTGAGGATCAGTGACTCTGCAGAAACTATACAGAACTAGGTCAGTTGGGAAATATATATATACCTTAGATGCTGAAACAGAGAGGAATCTCAACCTGACAACGCCCCTTCCTATTGCCTCTATCACCTCCAACCCTACTTTCCACTGTCCCCTTAAGCCCCCAGAGAAAATACACATGGTAGCTCTGAAGATGACTAAGCTTGTTCAGCTACATCCAGTGTGAAGACTGAAGGGGAAGACAAGAAGGCAAGGTCCCAAGATCACATGAGAACCTAAAAGAGAAATGTGTTAGCAACAGTCAGGGAGGAATCAGAAATAGGAGTGAATATACCTACCCCCTAAGTCTCCCCAGGTACCTAGTGAAACCGAAGCAGTTAGCGAAAGATAATCCTAGCCAAAGTGAACCAGCCCTGACAGAGTTCCCAGCAAGACAAGACAAGGGAAGGTCCAATGTCTTATAACAACTCTGTCACCAGCTGTCTCCATTAGCTAATAGAAGGTGAAGCTTTCCTGCAATGCTCCCCATTCCATTTTTAACTCATACTACTCTATCCCTCATTACCTTGTGAGTCCTTCAAATGCCTCAATTACGATACCTCAGACCTCCTACACTAGACTGCATGCTTCTTAAGCCATCTTTGAACCCATCTAGACTGGCTCACCTCCTTGACTACAGTTAGTGGGACATTTGTGTTGATAGGTAGGGCAAGGGAAGGGGGAAAAGTTAGGAGAATGGTGAAGAGAAGTAGCAAAGGCAAACTTCACAGATCCACCTCAGGATTTTTCCTGAAGCCACAAGCACAGCTGAGATGGGGTAGGAGTCAGAGACTCAGAGACTCGTGGAGTAGTAGGCAAAGAAAGAGTGAACACTGATGTAGAAACTGTAGAAGAAGGGAAAACAAGGATTTGGGATATGAGGTACTGTGACTAAAGCCACAAAAACTGTAGGACATGAAGAAAAGAGAAAAAGGCTTAAAACAGAAAACACTGAAATATAAATACACAAAGATTAGTAGCTTGCAAGGAAAATAAAAACCATCTGTCGTACAACATAATTTATGACGAGGTACAGCTGACTGAGTCTAATGGGAGAGCCCTGGAAAGGCGGGTTCAGGGGACATGCCTGCACTGGTCCCTGCAGAGAGGGGCACCAAACAGCATGGCTTCTCAGGGGTTACACCCATCCCTGTGTGCCAAAGGAGGCAGCAGTCATCATTCTCATTGTATTCTACCACAGTGACAACACTCAAGAAGTCCTCGATTAATGCAGGTGACTCACTGGAAGTTTTGCGAACTTGCATTTTGTCAGTCAAGGAACCCAAAAGTTTGAGTATTCAGAATAATAGTTTCTGAGGCCTCAGACACCTTGGGAATAAGACTGACAGTAAATGCTGCTACTGCCGCTGCTGCTAAGTCGCTTCAGTCGTGTCCGACTCTGTGCGACCCCAGAGATGGCAGCCCAGTAGGCTCCATCCCTGGGATTCTCCAGGCAAGAACACTGGAGTGGGTTGCCATTTCCTTCTCCAATGCATGAAAGTGAAAAGTGAAAGTGAAGTCACTGAGTCGTGTCCAACTCTCAGCGACCCCACCAAGCTCTTCCGCTCCAGTACCCAGGCAAGGGTACTGGAATGGGGTGCCATTGCCTTCTCCAGTAAATGACTAGTCCCTAAATCCCCAAAATTTGATCCATATGATTCTCTCCCTTCCCCAAACTCCCATGCACATTATTTGCTTACATGCACATCTTTCATAGTTCCCCTATTAAGTCATAGCAGTTTGGCAACATGGAATCTACTTGGTTCAATATTAATATCCCATTGAAAACATTCACAAAAATGAATGCTTTATGTGACAATTCAAACAAGCCTATAATAACCAAGTGCTCCTCTAGGCTATGAACTGAAGCAGAAGAGAAATCCTGAATCATCAATACCCTTTCCTCCGATCCCTGACATTAACACTGATAGCCAAATGGTTACTAAGTAATTTATATAACCCTAAAGGCATGTTTTTCAGGTAGAAAATTTAGGAACTACTATGTTAAAGCACATGATGGACTTTCCAGAAACTACACACACACGCACACAGACTACTAGTATCTGTTGACATAATAAACTCCCATATACACACCTAGGTTCAGGATTAGAACCTTACCTCTCAGTGGAATATATTCTTAAACATTTCATTTTCCCTCCATTTTCAATCATCACTGCCACTGTCTGGTCATGCCAAACTATGGGTTTGCTGTATCATAAATAAGCCCTTGCTTTCAAACATCAGACTCCTATTTATCCTTCACAACTGTGTTAAAGTACTGCCTTCTCTAAAANAACTCATGCATAGAATTTAATGTTTTATGAGAAAGAATATGGGGCAATAATTGGGGTTCAATTTTAAAGTACCCTGAGAGCCATATCAAGATATTTTGATTATCTTTTTTTTTTAATTGAAGTATTTTCAGCACTGGTTATGATTAAGAATTACTTGCAGAGCTACCCTATTTGTCCCCACCCAAGATCAAATGAAAAGAAATCTTCGTTGGAAGACCCATAATATATTTTTAACTCCTGAAACTTATCTTGATGCCCCTGGGTTGAGAAGATCTCCTGGAGAAGGGAATGGCTACCCACTCCAGTATTCTTGCCTGGGAAATCCCATGAACAGAGGAGCCTGGTGGGCTATAGGCCATGGGGTCACAAAGAGTTGGACACGATTGAGGGAGTAACACGCACATGTGCAATTAAAGATCAATATATGATGTTGAATATATAAATTGTCTTGTCAATTTTTCAGTATTGTCTTTCTTTCAATACTTTATATTGTTTTTCTTGTAATCAGTGGTTACCAAATCTGCCTGTAACTCAATAAAAACAGCAGATTTTATTGGAAGTACAGTCGTCAGAAGCTACTGTGTAGTTTGAGGTCCATGGATCTATCTGTATTGCTGAAAAGCTCCCCGGGCTTCTGGGAAGTGTCTGAAGTGGTCTCAGCATTAATTTGCAGGGTGGCTTTGGATAGAACTTTAACACTCAGATTTACCAAATAATCTCAGTTTTGTACTTCACTTAATGATTTGTAAAACTGACCTGAGAATTAGCTGGGAAATATAATTTATTCAATTTCTGTTTAAAAATTCTGCCACCACTGTATGCCAGGCCCTTAAGGTTAATAGGTGGGCAGGTTTGGGTAAAAAGATGCTTTCAAGGACTTTCTACATTAAGCACAGAAAAGAGACCCACAACTGACTATAATACCAGGCAGAGTTAAGTAGTTAAATGGAACAGCTAGCTGCTTACTATGAAAAGAAAAAAGAAGGTTGTACTTAATTCTATCTCGTGGAAGTAGAATGGGGCTGGGGGAGGCATGGGAATAAGGGAAGCTTCACATGGGGGCTGTAGCCTAGTAGCAGGATTTTAGAAGGCAAGATGAATTCCAAAGGCAGATGGAATGCTATTTCAGGGTTAAAAAAGCAGCATACACTTAGATACAGAAAAAGTTTTGTTTTAATATTAATAATTTTGCTTAACATTCTCAAGGGTAATGTTTTTCCCAATTCTTGTCACATTGAAAGACAGGTGTCTACTCTTTTGTATGCGTGCAATTTGCAGGATAAGAAATGCACATTTCAAAAACTGAAGAACTAATCTTACAAGAATAACCCTGAGCATTTGACTCTGAGTCTTTTTCCATCACAATTTGCCTAGTTCACAGAACTCTCACAGTCCCTTAATGCCTTCCTTATATTCTCTTTCTTGGTTTTCATTTTCTTCCTTTGAAGATCATAGCAATCTACATAATAGGCTACCTGTCTCAAGAAGAGGGAGAGTGATAGCAAAGCGGACTGTCTCAACTCCCATTGAAACTGAGAGTCCTAATAAAAGTAAAATGAAGAGAAATAAGAAATCAGATTTGAAGAAAAGTGCATAGTACAGTTAAAACCCAGTAGAGAAAAGTTTCATCATCAGGACGACATTTGAAAATAGTTGCACTTGTGATTTTTGCTCAATGTTTCTTTTGATCACAAAGTTTCAGGGTCAATTTTTTTTTTCTTTTATCAGAATGTCCCTTCTCCCTTAGGGCTAGTGAGCAGACCAGTACATAACAAAAGAGCTGTTAAAATATCCCAAGATCTTGTGATAAAACATATCAATTAATGTGTCTATGGAATATTAATTATTTTAGAATTTTTCTGTTAACATGAAAATCACTGATTTGTCCCTAAAGTTTTAGTTCTTGAAACATTGATAAGCTATAACTTTATATGATACAAACTGGGATACCTTGGCTTCTTAACATTACATGTACAGTTTAAATTTAAATAAATTATAAAGTATGGTAAATGCTTAATCAAAAATGCAAAGCATTTCTCAAAAGTGCATTCATAAAGTATATCAGGTAGAAGAAATGCACAAGGAAGATTTTACTAGGTAAATCAAGCAACTAGCCCAAGTTAATAAATACACTGTTGTTTCTAGCAATGAAATAATGTGACAGAATGCAAAGGCTATAGATTTTGGCATCTAATACATTTAGGTAAAGATCCCACTTACACTGCTTTATAACTCTCCAATCTTGGACAAATTATTCAATCACTCTAAGTCTCAGTTAACTTACCCATAAAATGGGGAAAATTTAGCTAAGCCTCAGGCTTGCTCCAAGGAATCAGAATAATATAAAATAATGTAAACCAACCACAAGGTAGGGCGAGCATTTGAGTATTGAGAAACAGTAATAAAAGGAACACAGAAACCCATTGCTCTAACCTTTGTAGTGACAAACATCCAAAGAATTATTCTGGAATTCAAAGTGCTGAATTTTTCCTTTCAATTCACCCTCTTAAACATTAGACCTTGTAATTTCAAGTTGTTTCCAATGAACCGCAGGTTTGTCAGATGATGCAGTGTTTGGATTCTGCTGGTGCCTGATCTGCCTAAGTGACAGGATGAGCCTAGCATCGTTTGCTGTAGGATTACACAAAGATTAATTGTGAACTTGTCATCTTAAAACAGAAAGGGAAATTCTGTTTCAAAGAAGAAAGATGCTGTCTAAATATGCAGCTTGCACACAGTTCAGTGACAGGCTTCTCATGTCCTGAAGTCTCTAATGGAAGCAGGGCTCTTCCCTCTGGGATTTCTCCACAGCAGCACCTACTCCCGATCAGTGTCAGTCATCCCTGCCAAACACTCTGTTCATGAGCCAGTCAAAAGGAGTTCACAAATTACTATTCTGAGCTCCTGGTCTGCAAAAGCAGATAATGTCAATGACACTGAGATCTGGTTAACATTACAATTTACTAGCTTTGCTGGAAGTTGAAAGATTTTGCCTGGAAATGCATGCAGTGTGAAAGGACTAGGGCCGAAAGAAAGGATAAATTGTCAACAGAGGCTTGGAGCAAGAGATGGACACATATTAAAGATGTTAATGCTGTATACACACATGCATAGTTACAGCAATACATCTATTATCTCATTAATATACAGTGTTCAGAAACACGTATAATTTCTTACATGTGTAATTCATTGTTGTCGTTGTTGTTGTTTAGTTAGTAAGTCATGTCTGATTGCTGTAACCCCATGGACAGTAATCCACCAGGCTCCTTTATCCATGGGATTTCCCAGGCAAGAATACAGGAGTGGGTTGCCATTTCCTGTTCCAGGGGATCTTCCCAACCCAGAGATCGAACCCACGTCTCCTGTTTGGCAGGCAGATTCTTTACCACTGTGCCACTAGGGAAATCCTACATGTGTAATATATTACACATATAACTAAAAGATAATTCTGTATCCTGACCCTATCTGACCAGTATTGACTGCATATAGCAACACGTACAATTGCTATTTACAGGCATGACACACAAATATATTAACTGTATATAAACATAAAAACTCTTTATACAAATCTATAGTAACATTTTATACAAGCATATATTTAATCCCTATATTTAAATGCATAATGGAGAAAGATACCATAAAAGAAAATACGACAAGATATTTTGAGATAATTAACATTGGTTTTACCACCATTGTGAAACATTGCAGTTTATGAGATGGTTGTCTGATGCTTCTTTTTAAATATGTCTCACTCTCTTTATGTGAGATCTCTGTTTTTATTATCTCCACAGTTTTTATTCAGAGGAAACAGCCTTACCTCATGTTACTGATCCATAGTCACACTGAGCTGTGTTCTCTGCTTCAGTCACTCAGTCGTGTTCAGCTCTCTGCGACCCCATGAACTGTAGCCCACGAGGCTCCTCTGTCCATGGGATTCTCCAGGCAAGGATACTGGAGTGGGTTACCAGGCCCTCCTCCAGGGATCTTCTCAGCCCAGGGATCAAACCCAGGTCTCCTGCGTTGCTGGCGGATTCTTTACAGTCTGAGCCACCAGGGAAGCCCATGTCCTTTCTCAAATTGCTCTTCAACATCCATCACTTGGAGCTTCTTTGGTCTCCCCTTTGTAATGATGAATCAACATGGTTTGAGGTCTTACTGAGATAGTAAAATACTCTGAATAGGGAACACATCTAAGAAAAAAATTTTTTTAAATAGAGTGTCTTTTCACTTTCTAACAGCACACACAAAAATAAACTCAAAATGGATTAAAGATCTAAACGTAAGATGAGAAACTATAAAACTCCTAGAAGAGAACATAGGCAAAACACTCTCCGACATAAATCACAGCAGGATCCTCTATGATCCACCTCCCAGAATACTGGAAATAAAAACAAAAATAAACAAATGGGATCTAATTAAAATTAAAAGCTTCTGCACAACAAAGGAAACTATAAGTAAGGTGAAAAGACAGCCTTCTGAATGGGAGAAAACAATAGCAAATGAAGCAACTGACAAACAACTAATCTCAAAAATATACAAGCAACTTATGCAGCTCAACTCCAGAAAAATAAACGACCCAATCAAAAAATGGGCCAAAGAACTAAATAGGCATTTCTCCAAAGAAGACATACGGATGGCTAACAAACACATGAAAAGATGCTCAACATCACTCATCATCAGAGAAATGCAAATCAAGACCACAATGAGGTACCATTTCACACCAGTCAGAATGGCTGCGATCCAAAAGTCTACAAGCAATAAATGCTGGAGAGGGTGTGGAGAAAAGGGAACCCTCTTACACTGTTGGTGGGAATGCAAACTAGTACAGCCACTATGGAAAACAGTGTGGAGATTCCTTAAAAAATTGCAAATAGAACTGCCTTATGACCCAGCAATCCCACTGCTGGGCATACACACCGAGGAAACCAGAATTGAAAGAGAAACATGTACCCCAATGTTCACTGTAGCACTGTTTATAATAGCCAGGACATGGAAACAACCTAGATGTCCATCAGCAGATGAATGGATAAGCAAGCAGTGGTACATATACACAATGGAGTATTACTCAGCCATTAAAAAGAATACATTTGAATCAGTTCTAATGAGATGGATGAAACTGGAGCCTCATACTGACACATATATATGGAATTTAGAAAGATAGTAATGATGACCTTGTATGTGAGACAACAAAAGAGACACAGATGTATAGAACGGACTTTTGGCCTCTGAGGGAGAGGAAGAGGGTGAGATGATTTAAGAGATTGGCATTGAAGCATGTATACTATCATGTAAGAAATGAGGCATCGGTCTATGTTCGATGCAGGATGCAGGACGCTTGGGGCTGGTACATGGGGATGATCCAGAGAGACAATGTGGGACGGGAGGTGGGAGGGGGGTTCAGGATTAGGAGCTCGTGTACACCTGTGGTGGATTCATGTCGGTGTATGGCAAAGCCAATACAGTATTGTAAAGTAGAATAAAGTAAAAAAAATAATAATAATAAATAAATAAAATTAGACTTTATAAAAAAATAATAAATAGAGTGTCTTTTAATGGATGTGTAAGATAATGTGCCCAACATTCACTGGAAAATAGCACTATGTAAGAATTTAGAATGCAGGTACTGTGAAGAAGTGGTCCTGCCTCTGCTGGTTACTGACTACCTGAATTTAGGAAAATTATTAACTACTCTAAATTGGTTTCATCATTAGGAAAAGAGAATATAATAATATCTGCCCTCTAGGATAGATTTGTGGACTATGTGATAGGACTATGTGAACACTTTACACAATACTTAACACAAAGTTTTCAGTAAACATGAGCTATTACCATTGCTTTTTTAGAAAAAATAACTATTATCTGCAAAATCAGATGATAACTCTAGCACAATTCTNTGGATTTGTGGACTATGTGATAGTACTATGTGAACACTTTACACAATACTTAACACAAAGTTTTCAGTAAACATGAGCTATTATCATTGCTTTTTTAGAAAAAATGACTATTATCTGCAAAATCAGATGATAACTCTAGCACAATTCTAAAAAAGGGTGTACCTCTTGCACAGGTAAGTTTAATGACTTCCAAGAAATATTATGTCAGAATGAAGGATGCTGATTTTAACACAGTCTGTGCACAGATAAACCTTTACTACCTGTAATTCTCTCCTGTGATTCATAGCACAATGTATGATATAATATGATAGACAACCATAGATGTTCTATTTCAAGAAATTAAAGGCATGAACCCCATACTAAGTGGATTCCTCCAAGATACACTGACACAAAATAAGAAAAATAATCCACAGCCTCCTTTTTTCCCCAGAGCAAAATGTCAATCTCTTTTAGATTTCTCAGACATCAACAAAAGACCTGCTTTGTTAAGAGTTTCCACTGCTTGTCAGCAGAAGTAGGAAGACACAGTGCTTACTTTATCTTCCATGAAATTCTTAAGCACTCACAAATAGGACACCTTAAAACACACACATGCACACAAAATAACGTATGTTTTAGAATTGTGAATTTAGAATTTTTCCTGGCTTCCCTGTGCAGTTCCTTGAATGTAGTATACAAAGAACGAAGCAACCTAAATAAAAAATTTTCTTCCAGTGACTCTGTGTGTGTGTGTGTGTGTGTGTATAAAATCTGGTATTCTACCCACATCTTGACAAATTGTCAAATACTTCTTTGGACACTTCCTTCGTCTGATTCTCTCCTCTCCATTTCTCATTACTCATAGAAGGTTGTTTATGTCAAATGAGTAAATGAGAACTTTAATTTATCGTAGCAAAATAAACACTGTTAGGATTGAAAGACACCTAATTTGCCTTGGGTGGTAGGAAAGAACTGTCTAAAAAACAACACTGTCTGTCTGTAATTATTTAATTTTGGATTCTAGATAAACAAACTACAAACTTTTTGAAGTCTAATTTTGTACGTACACAATAAGGAAATCTTTGTCTACTTAAAGTCCTTGCTCACTTGATAAAATTTTGCTTCCTACACTCTTGTATATTCCTTAATACCCTGCAATAGCACCATAACTACCAGCATATGGAATTATTTTTCCACCTATTTGGATAATGTGGAGTTATTGGTATTTTGTTTATTTTCATAAAGCTCACTTAAATCACTTGACCTTAACCATGGAACGGAGACATAAAAATTCCACCTTCTGGCACAACTAGATGTGATTTTGTTGAATTCATTTTGGTTTCTTTTTATGCATCCAATCTGCATTCAGTCTTTGTTTCTAAGGTCAATTCATGCTGTTTAAAGGGCTGGATGAAGGGGAAATCTTGAGTGGTCCAGTCTCTGTGTTGGCAGGGCTATTGGGAAAAGCCCCAATTCAGCACTGGCTGAATCTATATTATGCTTGGATAGCACCATTAATCCTTTGCAACTAGGAACAGTCAATTAATTCCTCTTAAAAATACTAAAATTAGTCTCATTTAAATTATTCATAGAAGAGTGAGTGAAAGTCANCTATTGGGAAAAGCCCCAATTCAGCACTGGCTGAATCTATATTATGCTTGGATAGCACCATTAATCCTTTGCAACTAGGAACAGTCAATTAATTCCTCTTAAAAATACTAAAATTAGTCTCATTTAAATTATTCATAGAAGAGTGAGTGAAAGTCATTCAGTCGTGTCCGTTTGCAACCCCATGAACTATAACCCACCAGGTTCTCCTCTGTCCATGGGATTCTCCATGCAAGAATACTGGAGTGGGGTGCAATTCTCTTCTCCAGGTAGAAGAGTGATGATTTTGTTAAATGGCAACATGCTACACACTTCGGGGAGGGATATATGAAAGAATATGTTTCCTGGGTATTACACAGGTCTTTCTTTGTATATGTAAAACTAACTCTTATATTGCTATTCACACTTCATGGGAAATAGATGGGGAAACAGTGGAAACNTAGTGTTGGAGAAGACTCTTGAGAGTCCCTTGGACTGCAAGGAGATCCAACCAGTCCATTCTGAAGGAGATCAGCCCTGGGATTTCTTTGGAAGGAATGATGCTAAAGCTGAAACTCCAGTACTTTTGGCCACCTCATGCAAAGAGTTGACTCATTGGAAAAGATGATGCTGGGAGGGATTAGGGGCAGGAGGAGAAGGGGACGACAGAGGATGAGATGGCTGGATGGCATCACTGACTCTATGGACGTGAGTCTGAGTGAACTCTGGGAGTTGGTGATGGACAGGGAGGCCTGGCATGCTGTGATTCATGGGGTCGCAAAGAGTCAGACATGACTGAGAGACTGAACTGAGCTGAATATTTCACTTCTCTGAGGTAAATATTTTTAGCTTCTATTTTCCAGTCTAGAAACTGAGGTTCCAAAAAAAATGTAAATTTTTCCAAAGTAACTTACCTAGTATTAAGGGGCAAAGATAATGGTGTCTTCATGTGGTGTAATTTCAAATACTTTCTTCTCAGCTGCCAAATCATTCCTGACTCTTTCCACTTCAATGAAAGCCATCATTTGACCAGTTACTGTATAAGAAGGCATTTGAAAATATGTTTGGTACAAATTCTAAAACAATCTGTAAAAGAGCTTTTTGAAATCCTAAAATTGAGTAGCTCTATTACCTGATTTTTCTCACCACACACCAAATGGTAGCTTTCTTTGTATTCAGACAATTCATTCAACACAGTTATTGATTTACAAGTGCTTTGGAAACATTCCCTAATTTATCTTTCCTAATTAATGTAGGATATAGCTATGAAATAATGATATATATGGTATATTAGCATGAGCTCGACTGTCTCTCAAAAGTTATATTATTTTCTGTTGGGTTTTTAGCCCACCCTAGGGATTCAACTTTTTTTGTTCATCTTTTTTGTTCAATCTATTATTTATATGTCCCTTAAATTTTATGTTTCCTAATGTTTAGTATTAGCAGGCATTTTAGTAATCACTGTACACTTTTTAAATGTAACACATTTGTTACATGTATTGATTATGTTACTTGTAAATATATTTTGTTTTACAGTGCTATTATCTTCTAAAACATTATTTAGGAAAAAAAAAATCTTATCCTAAAAAGTCAGAAATTCTTGTTGCACTAAGGATATTCTATAACTCTTCAGTATATACTTAAGTGTACACTGCCCCCTTGAGCCAAGATCATCTAAATTTAATAGCAAGCAAAAGTTGCTTTTTAATATAAAATGATCCATTTTCCATTGATTCAAGGTATGTTTGGGTTTCCCTGGTAGCTCAGCTGGTAAAGAATCTGCTTGCAATGCAGGAGACCCTGGTTCAGTTTGTGGGTTGGGAAGGTCCCCTGGAGAATGGATAAGTTCCCCCCTCCAGTATTCTTGGGCTTCCCTGTGGTTCAGATGGTAAAGAATCCACCTGCAATGTGGGAGACCAGGGTTCAATCCCTGGGTTGGGAAAATCCCCTGAAGGAGAGCATGGCAACCCACTCCAGTATTCTATAAGGGAAGCTAATGGCTCAGAGGTAAAGGAATCCACCAGCCATGCAAGAGATGCAAGAAATGCTGGTTGGATCCCTGGGTCTAGGAGATCCATTGGAGAAGGATACAGCAACCCATTCCACTATTCTTGCTCAGAAAATCCCATGGACAGAAGAGCCTGGTGGGTTACAATCCATAGGATTGCAAAGAGTCAGACACAACTGAGCAACTAAACACAGGAATTTGTGTTTGCCATAGCATTCCAGGAGCTGCTTGCCAATTAATAAAATGGATTTTATGGTACACCATGTAAATGAATTTTTTAAATGGTCTTATAATTATTTAAGCTATTTGTTCTGTTTGAATCTGAGGAATCTTGCATATCAAAATTGCTTTGGAAATGTTAAATTGTTTTCCTAATGTACTGAAGAGTACTATTTAATACTCAGAAACATTTAGAGTGCTGTAAATTGCACAATTAACTAAGAGCAATGACATGAAAAATATATTAAATGTATTATGATAATGTTTATGTGGGGTAAAGTTAAATGGATTTCTTGTAATGGAATTTAGACCAAAAGCTAAAGAAAAGAGAATGTTTTCTTGAGTGTGATATTAATGTAGATAGAAAATATTTACCTAGGCACAAATTTGAGTACAGAGAAAACCAAAAAAGTATTGAAGGAAAGTCTTCTTAGAACAATTAAATATAGAATATTGAAAGAATTTGTACTCTATATAATGTTCTTTTTCAAATATTAAGTAATTTCACATATCTATAAAATTAATTTAACAATATTTGTATAAATATACTAGAAAATATTAGAATTCAGTTAAAATTAGTAAGATTAAAATATTAATAAAATCAACAATAGGAAAGTCCATTATTGTTTAATTGATCTGTTATCTAGTTTCAAGTTTGTCTGTTTATTTTTTTCTACTCAGTATAATCATCTTGTTAAGTCAACTTGTAGAGTACTTAGAACATATGACATATTTTAAATTAATATGTCCTCTGGTACTCAGGGACCATGTTTGTCTCTTTTGGAGACAACACTCAGAGAACATATTTTTGAATTCTCGATTTCACTAATTTAAAAGTTGGATTTAATGATTTTTTTCTTTTACATCTTAGCACTCCTATCAAATATCAGTTGTGAAACACGTTCTCTCCTACATACCAAAACCATCACTCAGCACTCTATCAATATGTTGCCTTAGTACTCCCCATTTGCATTCAGGAACTAGCCCTATCAGACCCCTCAAATATCAAAGACGCTCTATACAGATATTCTGTTATTGTTTCCTAAGTTTACTTTCAACAGTATTTAAATATTATTTCGTATGCTTTACTGCAAAACACTGAGCATAAACCCACATGATATTTAAATAAATCTTGTTTTAGCCTGTCCTACCCTCAAGATATTACTTATCCCTCTAAAATATGCCATGATAATGAGGAATGGGGTATTTCCACAAAATGCTGGGGTATATGTCACTGGGTTTCAGTTTCTTTAAACACTGGTATATTATACAAAGGGACTTCCCAGGTAGCTCAGTGGCAAAGAATCCACCTGTCAATATAGGCTTCCCAGGTGGCACTAGTGGTAAAGTACCCACCTGCCACTGCAAGAGACATCAGAGATGTGGGTTCAATCCCTGGTGGTAAGATCCCATGGAGAAGGTAATGGCATTCCACTCTAGTATTCTTGCCTAGACCCCATGGACAGAGGCGCCTAGAGCGCTACAGTCCATAGGGTAGCACAGAGATGTGCATGACTGAAGTGACATAACATGCACACCAATATAGGAGATGCAGGAGATGTGGGTTTAATCCCTGGGTCAGAAAAATCCCCTGGAGAAGGAAATGGCCACCTACTCCCTTATTCTTGCCTGGATAATCCCATGGGCAAGGAGTCTGGTAGGCTATAATTCGTACTCTCACAGAGTTAGACGTGACTTAGTACACAGGCATAGTGCACAGAGATCAGGAGAAAAATTGTCTCAATGTATACTTTATTTATTATCAATTATGAACAAAAGGCTATTCAACAAGAACAAGACAATCACAATGTACCTTTTAGCCATCCACCATGGTCTTGAGAGGTTTAATATAGAAACCCAGAGCACATAAAAATTGAACTTTGATCTCTGCAGCAATCTGCCCAAGAATCTAAACCTCCACCTCTGCAGCATTCAGCTCAAAATGGCCAGTTGTGGGTCAATAGCTACCAGCTTCACTACCTCCAACTCAGGACTAATAAGAGAAAGCAAAATATGCACCTTTAACCAGTAGCATAGGATGTCCTACTTGTAGTTAGTCCACTTCAAGTTTTGCCATGCCAGCAATCTGCAATTATGGTATATCTGAGGACTTCCCTTTTCCACCGTAAGTCTCTTACATTTTCCTGTTTGCTTTTGAGTCTCTGCCATTTGCAAGTGATGCTGACTCCCTTTCTGTTGCAAGCTCTGAATGAATATCTTTTTTTAATTCTCATTTGAGTGATCTTTGTTTATTTTCACAGTTTTCCTGGAGGTTTTAATAAGGTGAGGTCAACACTGCTTGTCACCATGGACCTCAGCCTTCAATAAGGTGCCTTGTGCTAAGTCAGCCCCAGATCTGAACTCTGCCCTCTTTGCATTGAGTTCTTTGGCTATTAATTTTCAGTTTGGCAGCAAATTCCTCTAAATTCCTTTTTACTATATTTTATTACTATTTTGTGTTGTGATGTTTAAGTGTTGTTTCTCCTAAAAGGAGAATCACAGGGTAGAACACAGGCATAGCACTTTTAAACCTATTGTTGGAGCCAGCCTCTTAGAACAGTGAATTTGCAGTTCTCATTGGACCCGTCTATTTAGATGGGACATCAAGAAAACCAGATGAGATTCTCCTCTGTTGATTATTTTTTCTGTGCTGAGAACTTGGCAGTGATTCAGAGAATGATCAAAGTTTTCCACCTGTTTGAGGAGCACAGCTTTGGGGCCTACATTTACAGATGACCACCTTCAAGTTGGACATGAAGTCCATAGGAATTACATTTCTTCCCACTGTTGCCAGTTTCCTGGAGTTACCCAAATTGAAATCCTCTCTTCCAGGAAAAATGCCTGCTTCTCATATGTGCTCTCATTATAGTCCTAATCACACGCCTATCTTTCTAAAATAGCATGATTTCAGCAATTATGATTTGGATCTCCAATAGTAACTAGGGAGAACATTTGAATCAAACAAAGTTGTTATGCATCCTTAGGTTGCCTCCCTGTGTCAAGCTCTCCCTCTACCCCTTTATGTTTATAATCTCTCTTCTATTATATCTCTGTTGGTCCTCTGCCCACCCCCACCCCCACCCCCCTTTTTTTCATGTGCAGACTTCCTAGGCTTTTCCAATAATTATCTTACCACGGTAGATAGATAGATTTATTATAGGAATTGGTTCAGAAAACTCAATGGTGTAATTCATTGCAAGTCTGAGGGCCTGAGAACAAGAGGGGCCAAAGTATAAGTCTTAATCTGAGATGAAAAGCCAGTGGTATTTCAGTTCAAGTCCAAAGATCAGAGATCTACAAGCACTGATTTCAGAGTGCAGGGCAAAATGGATATCCAGACTGAAGCAGAGTAAATTTGCCTTCCTTTATTTTTTTGTTCCATGTGGGCTTTTATACTGAATGATGCCCACTCACACTGGTGAGGGGGATCATCTAATCTACTGACTCAATTGCTAATCTCTTTTTCAAACACCCTTAGAGACACCACCAGCAATAATGTTTTATCAGCTATCTGGGGATTATTCAGCCCAGTCAAGTTTACACATAAAATTAACTATCAGTTCAGTTCAGTTCAGTTGCTCAGTCGTGTCCGACTCTTTGTGACTCCATGAACCACAGCATGCCAGGCCTCCCTGTCCATCACCAACTCCCAGAATTCACCCAAACTCATGTCCACTGAGTCAGTGATGCCAATCAACTGTCTCATCCTCTGTCATCCCCGGCTCCTCCTGCCCTCAATCTTTCCCAGCATCAGGGACTTTTCAAGTCCGTCAGCTCTTCTCATCAGGTAGCCAAAGTATTGGAGTTTCAGCTTCAACATCAGTCCTTCAAATGAACACGCAGGACTGACCTCCTTTAGGATGGACTGATTGGATCTCCTTGCAGTCTAGGGGACTCTCAAGAGTCTTCTCCCACACCACAGTTCAAAAGCATCAATTCTTATGTGCTCAGCTTTCTTTATAGTGCAACAATCACATCCATACCTGACTACTGGAGAAACCACAGCTTTGACTGCTATTGTTGCTGCTAAGTTGCTTCAGTCATGTCCAACTCTGTGCGAACCCATAGATGGCAGCCCACCAGGCTCCCTCATCCCCGTGATTCTCCAGACAAGAACACTGGGGTGGGTTGCTATTTCCTTTGCCAAGGCATGAAAGTGAAAAAGTGAAAGTGAAGTCACTCAGTCGTGTCTGACTCTTAGCGACCCCATAGACTGTAGCCTTCCAGGCCCTTCTGTGACTAGATGGATCTATATCAAGTTGTACACATATTGGTCAGAACTTCAGTTGCTAAATCCTGAAAGGCAGAAGTTTATTGGATTGCCTTGAAAAGGAACCTATAGGATCCCTTTTTTATAATAAACCTGATCATGGGGCAGAGAGAGAGAGAAAAAAAAAAAAACAGAGCAGAGTTCCCTTGTTGCCTAGTGGTTATGACTTGGTGCATTTACTGCCACAGCCTGGGTTCAATCCCTGACTGGGGAGCTGAGATCCTGCAAGCTGTGTAGCATGCCCCTCCGCCTCGCCGGAATAGAGCAAATTATCCTAAAAGTGATGCCCAAAACATTTCTAACAAAATCGTATCATAATAAAACCACACAGATGAAAAATCAAATTATAGGAGATTTTCAGGATATATTAAAATTCTTCTGACAACATTTGGAGTTTAAAGAGATGCTGATATAACAGCTTAACCCTTTCACCTAATTTTGTCAATGGAGTTAAATCTAAAATTAAAGACCTAGTTGGAAAACAAAAATCAAAATGGAAAATAGCTCATTTACCTAAAGTAAAACACCTAGAATATAGAACACTTCAAGAGAGTATTAGAATAAAAAATTAAGAACTTAAACCTGTTGCCCTGCAGATCAAACAACTAGGTGGCCCACTTCCTAATCAACTATATATTGTCAGGGACCTTTGAGGTATTATCAATAGAAGGGGTAGTGGAAAAAAATATTGTCCCATATTCAAATAAAAGGCAAGGTACAAGTAAAAATCCTTTAGATCAATGGGGTGTGCTAGGGAAGGAAAAAGTGCCCAATATTCTGCCTTACCCTTAAATACTCAAAGTGAATTAATTATAAATATAGAGGATGTTGGTGATGGACTTGGAAGCCTGGCGTGCTACAGTCCAGGGGTCACAAAGGGTTGGACATGACTGAGCAACTGAACTGAACTGATGCCCTGAACTGTGCCCCCAATCCATATGTTGAAGCCCTAACTCACAATGTAACTGTATTTGTAAATAGGTTTCAAATTTGAATTACCTATAAGGAGGCAGAAAGAATTACCTATAGGAGGCAGAAATAACTCCAGAAAGAATGAAGGAATGGAGCCAAAGCAAAGACAATATCCAGTTGTGAATGTGACTGGTGATAGAAGAAATGTCCGATGCTATAAAGAGCAATATTGCATAGGTCCATGAATCAAGGCAATGAATGTCAGGTCCATGAATCAAGGAAAATTGTAAGTGGTCAAACAGGAGATGGCAAGAGTGAATGCCAACATTCTAGGAATCAGCTAACTGAAATGGACTGGAATGGGTGAATTTAACTCAGATGACCATTATATCTACTACTGCGGGCAGGAATTCCGTAGAAGAAATGGAGTAGCCATCATGGTGAACAAAAGAGTCTGAAATGCAGTATTTGGATGCAGTCTCAAAAATGACAGAATGACCTCTGTTCGTTTCCAAGGCAAACCATTCAATATCACAGTAATCGAAGTCTGTGCCCCAACCAGTAATGCTGAAGAAGCTGAAGTTGAACGGTTTTATGAAGACCTACAAGACCTTTTAGAACTAACACCCAAAAGAGATGTCCTTTTCATTATACGGGACTGGAATGCAAAAGTAGGAAGTCTAGAAACACCTGGAATANGGATGTGAGAGTTGGACTGTGAAGAAGGCTGAGCGCCGAAGAATTGATGCTTTTGAAGTGTGGTGTTGGAGAAGACTCTTGAGATTCCTTGGACTGCAAGGAGATCCAACCAGTCCATTCTGAAGGAGATCAGCCCTGGGATTTCTTTGGAAGGAATAATGCTGAAGCTGAAACTCCAGTACTTTGGCCACCTCATGCGAAGAGTTGACTCATTGGAAAAGACACTGATGCTTGGAGGGATTGGGGGCAGGAGGAGAAGGGGACGACCGAGGATGAGATGGCTGGATGGCATCACTGACTCGATGGACATGAGTCTGAGTGAACTCCGAGAGATGGTGATGAACAGGGAGGCCTGGCGTGCTGCAATTCATGGCGTCTCCAAGAGTCGGACACGACTGAACTGAACTGATGTCCTATGTTATAAACAAAATCAAACAATGTTTTAGTTACTAAAAGGTTGCAGCTTAAATTTAGCACCCTGTCTATGACAATAGGCCAGATATTTGCCACGTGGAAAGGATGAATAGCAAATTTAATATGTAACTCAGTTAATGTCTGGCTATGGTTGAGACCTCATTCTATGAACAAAAGTCTTTTTTTCTTTTGTTTTTCCAGATTTCCATATGCCTCTGCTGGATAAATATTTCCTTCATGGTCAGGACACCTGGTCCTATTTGCCTCAGACTAATACCCCATGCACTTTTTGAATAGTGTTGCTGTTGTATGCTTAGAGAAGGAAATGGCAACCCACTCCAGTGTTCTTGCCTGGAGAATCCCATGGACGGGGGAGTCTGGTGGGCTGCCGTCTATGGGGTCGCACAGAGTCGGACATGACTGAAGTAACTTAGCAGCAACAGCAGCAGCTGTTGTATGCACGCAACAACTCTCATCATATAAATAACCAACCTGGAACTAATGTCTCAGCTGTGTGCTCCAAATTGAGACCATTCTTGATTATTCAGGAAAGCTACTAAATTACTGACAATGTTTATGTAAAAAAAATTAGTGTATTGTTCCTATAAATAAGACACACAAATTATACAGAAAAGACTAAAAGATACATATCAATAATTGCGGTAGAAGTCATTGATGATACTACCTCTGCCATACATGGGATACCACACATGAGTTCAATCTCATTTCATTGGCATGAATAGTGAAGGAAAAAAATCATGAAATGCTAGCTTAATGTTGGCTCCTTGTAGTTTATTTTATAAAAATTTGTACCTCTTTATCCACATCCCTATTATATCCCCTTTCCCTCTCCCCACTGATAACTACTAGTTTGTGCTCTATATCTATGAATCTGTTTTGTTATATTTATTTATTTGTTTTATCTTTTTTAAATTCCATATGTATGTGATAACAATATTTGTCTTTCTCTGTCTGACTTATTTTGCTACGAGTAATACTCAGTAGGTTCATCCATGTTGTATTTCCATTGTATATGTTATATATATACACCAGGTCCTCTTTATTCATTATTATTTTGACTATTATAAATAATGCTACTATGTACACTGAGTGTGTGTGTCTTTTTGAATTAGTGTTTTCATTTTCTGTAGATAAATATCCAGGAATGGAACTGCTAGATCATATTGTAATTCTATTTTTATTTATTTATTTTCTTTTTGAGAAATCTTCCATACAATTTTTCAGAGTAGTTGCACTAACTTACATCCTTACTAACAGTGTAATAGGATTCCCTTTTCTCCACATCCTCACTAACATTTGTTATTTGTAGACCTTTTAATGATAATCATTCTGACATGTTTGGGGTGATACCTCATTGTGGTTTTAGTATGCATTTCCTTGATTAGCAGTGCTGAACATCTTTTTATTTGCCTGTTGTCCATCTGTTTATCTTCTTTGGAAAAATAACTATTCATATCTTCTGTTCATTCTTAAATTAGTTACAAGTTGCAATAAATCCATTACTCTAGATTCCTGGAATAGAAGTTTCTCATTATCAAAATATGCACTGAATACAGAACTTCAAAGAAATCTTGTTGAGTAGGCTAGAATGATTGGGAGGCAAAGGGAGAATATCCAGTCATTTGCAATTTTATATATATTTTATAGTTTTCAGTAATGGCATGCTGTTTCAGAAGTTGAAAGTTCACTTGATCTAGATCCTTGAGTCATCATCCCTAGAGTAACATTTGCCAGTATCTAAATTTTGGGGGGCTCCAAAATCACTGCAGATGGTGATTGCAGCCATGAAACTAAAAGACACTTACTCCTTGGAAGGAAAATTATGACCAAACTAGATAGCATATTGAAAAGCAGAGACATTACTTTGCCAACGAAGGTCTGTCTAGTAAAGGCTATGGTTTTTCCAGTGGTCATGTATGGATGTGAGAGGTGGAATGTGAAGAAAACTGAGGGCTGAAGAATTGATGCTTTTGAACTGTGGTGTTGGAGAAGACTCTTGAGAGTCCCTTGGACTGCAAGGAGATCCAACCAGTCCATCTTAAAGGAGATCAGTCCTGGGTGTTCTTTGGAAGGACTGATACTAAAGCTGAAAGTCCAATACTCTGGCCACCTCATGTGAAGAGTTGACTCATTGGAAAAGACTCTGATGCTGGGAGGGATTGGGGGCAGGAGAAAAAGGGGTTGACAGAGCCTGGGTGGTATCACCAACTCGATGGACATGAGTTTGAGTGAACTCGGGGAGTTGGTGATGGATAGGAAGGCCTGACGTGCTGTGATTCATGGGGTCGCAAAAAAGTCAGACACGACTGAGCGACTGAATTGAACTGAACCCTGAATCAGTTATCAGTCTTGACTCATTTGTGTGCTAATGAAAAACTCTGTTGATGAGGTCATTGTGGCAGAGTTACAATTACACCAAGTCCTGGATATTTAATGATTTCTGAAAGTTATTGTAAAACTCTTTGTAGTGTGCCATGTCACTCCAGGGAAGTTTCGATTTTTCAAAAATGAAACAAATTCATGAATGTGATGTAAACCACATTAAGCAAGTAGAAGAAAAAAAAACTATGGGTAGTTGTATTATTTACATAAATCAACTTAATAGTATTTTGATTAAATTCAGTAGAACTTCTTTTGTGTCCAGTATGTTGAGAGTTACGTGGCATTTATCAGATGTAGCTTTAATGTATCACAAAGCCCTTTCTAAAATTAAAAAAAAAACTGATTTTCCACATCCTTGAATAACACTTCACCCTGTGTATGTGTTTAGTGAACTTAATCTAGTGAGTGGTATTTCCACAGATCTTTTCATTTATAACTGAAGTATATTTTAAACTTTAGAATAAGTTACTGAGCCAGTGAATTTTGAAAATTTCTCTCTTAGATATGTAAATAAATGGCCATTCTGTTTATAAATATGAAATTCAATGTAAGTTAACCTTTCTTATTACATCTATATGCATTTTTCTAATGAGTAAAATATGAGTAAAATAAATATTTTACTCATTTGTAAAATAAATACAAATTCTTTATAAAGTGCAATTCAAGACTATAGTACATTTTTAGATAAATGAGCCATTTCAAATTAAAATATAACTTCTTAACACATCAACATTGATATATATAGATTTCTTAAAATTGGTTATTGTATTTTTCCCTCATTTTATTATCAGTTATAACTAAGTCTTTTGGAATTCAGTTTACAAAGTCATTTCTATTTTTTTATTTATTTCAAATACTGCATGAAGAAAGAGAAAAGATAAAATTCTAGTTTTGTGAGCACTAACATTACTTCTTCATCAAAATAATTATTTCTTCATGCTAGAACATTAGGACCAAAAGCTAAATAATGAGAAAGACTATAGTTGCCAATTTATCAGGCAGGCATGAATGCTTAGTCGCTAATTCATGTCTGACTCTTTACCACCCCTTGAACTGTAGTCAATATTTTGGCCACCTGATGCAAAGAACTGACTCATTTGAAAAGACCCTGATACTGGAAAAGATTGAAGGCAGGAGGGGAAGGGGATGACAAAGGATGAGATGGTTGGATGGCATTACCAACTCAACGGACATGAGTTTGAGTAAACTCCAGGAGTTGGTGACAGACAGGGAGGCCTGGTGTGCTGCATTCCATGGGGTCACAAAGAGTCAGACACAACTGAGCAACTGAACTGAACTGAACTGAACTGAATTGTAGCTTGTCAGGTTCCTCTGTCCATAGGATTTCCCAGGCAAGAATTCTGGAGTGAGTTGCAGTGCCCTGCTCCAGGGATCTTCCCGATCCAGGGGTTGAACCCAGGTCTCCTGCATCTACTGTATTGCCATGCAGATTCTTTACGTGCATCTCCTGCATTTGGCACTCAGATTCACTGAGTCACATAGGCAGCCGACTTTACCAGGTGGATGCTACCATTATTATTATTTGGAAGCTGATTACATTGTTTTCAGTTTCAGCTACTTAACTCCTGTTCTTTAATTGCAATGTACCCCAATTCAAAAATAAACCTGTTCAATATTTAGGTTAGGTATTTTGTATACAGTATTCGATTTTGCCTTAATCAGTGCTAGGATGAATCTTAAAGTGCCTCTCATTGAAGGTACTTATTCTACTTCATCAGAATTCAAAGTTTTTATCTTAAAGACAAAAATCTCTATGGGTAAAACAGTAGTTTATCAATTTTGTGGTTACATGTAGTAATAAGATTCTGAATGCGTTATAGTTCCTTTGATCAAGTTAGAGGAGTCAGAGAACCTCTCCTTTCTGGATACAGTGATGAGTATAAAAGACTATGACTCAAATTTCTCCTGAAATTCTTCAAATTGAAGTGCATAATCTTTTCTCTTTAGTCATAGTATTTTAAAGAGATGTTCATAAGTTGCCTATAGCTATCGTTCTAGATGAGTGCAATAAGAGTAGGAAATAAATATTTGGAGAGAAGCAAAGATAAAAGAGAGAGTCCAAGAAATATTGATCTAATGTTTCAGGTCATTCTCACCCATAATCCCTCTTTTTCTAATCATGTGAATGACTAAATTTCTATTTTGTTAAATCAAAAAGGGTCATTCTCACATGTTAAAGAAGACTGGTTACTCTAGAAAGTGACATCTGATAAGTGTGGCAAGTGGCTGAACTTAGCAAGGACAAAATAGTTACTATGACTTCAGATTTCATACATTCTTTTTTGCAGTTTAGGGGATCAAAGCATCTAGCCACTGAAGCTGTAACATTAGGAAATTTTCTAGAATAAAGTCAATAGTTTTGCATGTTTTAGATGCTTGTTTTGATAAGCAACCAGTTAAAGTTTTAAATTCACACAAAGGTACACTCTCTTGCAAATATAAATACACATACAAGTAAAGATACGATGGAACATCTAAACCACAACGGAGGTACTAGATTTAAATATCAATACATAAATGTTATAGAAAAACACACCAAAAACTTAGATGTTTTGTAAACAATTCCAGTTTATTTTGTTTCTTTGAGCCCTTAACTAACTGACAAATGCCTTTTGAGGGCTTCCCAGATGGCGCAGTTGGTAAAGAATCTACCTGCCAATGCAGGGAATACAAGAGATACCACTTCAGTCCCTGGGTTGGGAAGATCCCCTGGAGGAGGAAATGACAACCTACCCCAGTATTGCCTGGAAAATTCCGTGAATAGAGGAGCCAGCAGGCTATAGTCCATGGGGTCACAATGAGTCAGACATGACTGAGCACATAGGCATACACTCCTTTTAACAAATTTTATGGTATGGATAAGAAAGTATGAAAGGGCCAGCTCAAATATGTTGAATAAGAACAGTTACTTCCTCACAGATGACTTGGTTTGAAGTACCATTTTAACAAGAAGGCAAGATCCTAGATAGAATTGTCAGGTTAGCTTTTCGCCCTCAGTTTTTGTTTCCTTGTAGTAAAGAATTAGAACGATAGACTAGTTATAGCTCAAGCAGGCAGGATTTACTAAGCAGGCAGCAAGCAGTATTTCCTCGAGGTCTTTGACTTGTTTTTACAAAGGATTGTAATGGCAGACTAGTTAGAGCTCAAGCAGGCAGGAGCAGGTGGCCTGCAATACACTCAGGAAACATGAAAGTGGATCAACCCCCTTAGAAGTAGTCTCAACTTTTGGACTTCCCTTTTTATACTTTTGTCTTCCCTTTGGTGGTTCTGAGGGCTTGATTAGTTATTCCTCAAGCAAATTAGGGCTTGTACCCACATGTATTCAAAACCAATAAGGGAAGGGAGCTTATTTGGGCATGTTTTCCTTCCAGAGAGTCTTACTCCAGTCCAAGGCTTCCCCTCTCTGCGGGCTTCTCCCATTCTTTGTTGCTTTGTCAGTTTTTTTCTAGTCACTGTTTTTCTCAGCCACCATTTTGCACTCCTTATTCCTACTTTAACTACTTAACAGAATTTACTTGAAGAGATAAACAGTTTTGCTCTGTATTTATTAGCCTTCAGTTCATTCCTAACAACAGCCAGATGTCTACTTTAAGTTTTCAGATAAAATTGAAAAGAATGTGGATTAATCAGAGGAAACTCATTGTCACCTAAAGGGAAAAAACATAAAAAATCTTCAAAACACCTGTTATGCAAATGATAAACAAGGATAAGAGTATTTATTTGTGTATAATACAAAAGCAGTAAAGATGAAAACACAGTAAGCAAGCTCTACAAGACCTTCATAAATATGGAAGTCAGAACAAAATGAAAGTCTACAAGTTGTGTTACATCGTTTGGTTTAGTCACCAATTAAGTCTGATTCTTAACATTTTCAAAAGTTTCACTTTTTATTCTAAGGATAAAATGCATATACAGCAAAGTTGAATCATTTCCTTTACATATTTTTTGATTATTAAAAGAATTTTTAGAGTAATTTTTGGTTTGTAGAAAAATTGAGTGGAAAATGCTGAGATTTCCAGATACTCATTTTGAATCCTTGTGATTTCCACTATTTATTAACAACTTACTCTTGTGTGCTACATGTGTTAAAATGATGAGCAAATATTGACACATTATTATTGACTGAAGTGCATAATTTACGTTAGGGTCCATTATTTGTGTTGGGCTATTTCTGTTGGTTTTAAAATGCGTAATATCATGTATCTGCCATTACAGTATTGTACAGAACAGTTTCATTGCCTTAACAATGCCCTGTGTTGTATTCATCCCTCCTACATCTCTCCTTGCAATCTTGGCTATTTTTTACTGACACTCTTTTCCAGAGTGTCATTTATTTGGAATCACATACTAAGTATCAATACCTTTTCAGAAGAGCTTCTTTAATTTAGGAATATATGTTTATGGTTCCTCTGTGCATTTTAGTGACTTAATAGTTCTTTTATCTTTATCACTGAATAATGTACTATTATATTGATATACCACAGTATATCTATTCACCTACTGAAGGACCTCTTGATTGCTTCTAGCTTCTAACAATTATGAATAAAGATGTTTTAAACATTTGTGTTCAGGTTTTTGTGAATATAAATTTTCAGCATATTCAGGTAATAATCTAGGTGTGTAATCACTGGACCATATGGCAAGACTATCTTTAACGTGGCAAGAAATTGTCAAACTGTGTTCCAAAGTGGCTGTATCATTTTGCATTCTCACAAGCAATGAATTAGTTTCTGTTGTTCCAGTTCCTCCTAAGTCTTCAATCTTGTCAGTATTTTGGATGTTAGATATTCTAATAGCTGTGTAATGGTATACCATTGTTTAAATTTGTAATTCTAAAATGCTTTATGACAGTGAGCATCTTTTCATGTGTTTATTTGCCATCTGCCTGTCTTCTTTAGTGAGTTGTCTGTTCATATCTTTTGACTACTTTTTAACTTGATTTTTTTACCAACTTTATTGAAATACAAACATCAAATTAAAATTGTACATATTTAAGATGGGGCTATAATATACACATCTGATATAATCATCAGAATCAAGCTAATTAACATATCAATCACCTCACAGTTACCTTTTTTGCCCTTCCATCCTTCTTTTTTTTCCTTTTTTCTTTCTTAATTTTACTTTATCATTTATGACCTACCCTCTCAGCAAATCTCAGTTACACAATACACTATTATAACCAACAGTCAAACTCCTGTATATTAGATCTGCAGAACAAATTCATCTTGAAAAACTGAAAATTTGAACCCCTTGACCAACATCTTTCCATTTTCTCCTCCCACAATCCCTGATAACCAACTACTTCCTGTTTTTATGAGTTTGAGTTAGTTTCCACTTATAAGGTAAGATGAGGTACTCTGTCGTGTCCAACTCCCTACAGCCCCATGGACTGTAGTCCACCAGGCTCCTGTGTCTGTGGGATATTCCAGGCAAGAGTACTGGAGTGGGTTGCCATGCCATCCTTAGGGGAATCTTCCCAACTCAGGGATTGAACTCACATCTCTTATGTCTCCTGCACTGACAGACAGATTATTTACCACTAACACCACCTGGAAAGCCTATAATATTTTTCTTTGGGTATCAAGCATATTTCACTTAGCATAATGTCCTCCAAGTTTATCCATGTTGTTACAAATGGCAAATTTTCTTCTTTTGAAAAAAAATTATACTTCATTATATGTTTATAAATACTTATTTATTGCATGTATTATATTTTTCATTTGTATGTTGATGGATATTTAGGTTTTATTCATATCTTGGTCATTTCAAATAATGCTAAAAAGGAAATGAGAGTACAAATATGTGTTTGAGGTCATAACTTCATTTTCTCTGAATATATACCAAGAAGTGGGATTTCTGCATTATAAGGTTAAGATTATTAGATGCATATTACAAAAGTTGTATATAATTTATAATTTTAATTTTGGACCCTTTACATTGTGTTGGAATGTTTTCTTCTCTTATTATTTTCCCCGTGTATTTTAAAAACACATTAACTGCATAGATAATTAATATAAAATAAATTGTTATTAATCTGTTTCTAAATCATATTTCTAGATTTATGTTAAAAACAATAAGCTTTTATATATATTTCTGTGTTTCTTCTATTTTAATCTTATAATTTAACTTGAATATTTATATATATATATTTTTTTATGGTTTCTAATTTCCATAATTTGCTTTTATTAAAATCTCTTAGATTTGCCCAGTGTAAGAAAAGTCTTGAAAGTGAAAGTGAAGTCTTAAATTATTTTTAAAACATTAATTTCAACTGATATCAAGGTATAATTCTTTAGTCAAACCAATTTGCTTTTAAAATATATGAATTGAATTTAGTGATAGCATTGTTAGTGTTTCAATTTAAATGTAAAACTGACAGCAGGGAAACAACTTGTAAACAAGTTATGTACACCAGTCTTTTATTTTTAACATAACTCTTTCTATAAAGTAGATTCTGTTAAACATGAAGGATGTTGAATGATCACAGTTTCAGAATGAGCAAAATGCTATGCTTGAAATTAAATTGTGTTTTACAAAGGTTAAATGAGCCATTTCTTAATGATTCTTGGAAGATATACAGGGAGATTTCTAAAATAATTGAAGAGTATTTTAAACAGTGAGTGAAAATTAATTTACCAAGTGCTATGTGATGCAAGAAAGTGAACAGTAGGTCTAATAATTTTGGCTATTAGTGATAAACTAATAGGTTAATCTCTCATTCAATTTTAGAGTTATCTCATTAATATCTTAATTAAATACATAATAGAATTTGATGAGGCATTATCATGTTTTACATCAAAGTGTTTTTCTATGCATAATTTGAAAAACTAAGGAAGAAACACTCATTTGAAATATAATCTAAAAAGAATATTAGACCATTTGAAAACTTGCTGTTTGATCCTTGGCCACATAAGCAGCAATATTTATCCTTTCCTTGATATTGGTCCTTGATTATTGGAGACATTATAATCTCTAACTTACAACAATACAACCCTTAGGGAGTCTCAATGAATATATTTTACCTTAAGGAATATGGAGCAGAAGTTTCAGAGTAAAGGCCAACTTGAAAGTTGATTCCTCATCTCCATTAATTACTACCTGAATAAATCTGGTAAGTGTCGCCAGTTAATGTACATGATTATCCAGTGCTAGTGAAAATACTTACCTTAGAAGGAAAAACTCTCTTGCTTACTTTACCCTCTTTATAGTCTCTATTCCTTGGGCCTATCAGTATAATATTCATTACTATCTATGTTCTCCTGAGACTTTTATGAGATCTTTTGAAGTTTAAATCATAGTGCAGTATTGATACAGAGAGAATCATGGATTTGAAGCAAGTAATATTTTTCAGGCTGAGCAAAGTAACCTGAAATATTCAGAAAATATGCATAAAAATCAAGTAGAAAATAAACATTATTGCCAAAACATTAGGAGAAATGCATACCCTGTCGATGACTTTGAGATTTAGAGGCAGATGTGAGGCATAGATCCCTCTTCTTGTGAAACATTTATGCCTATATGCAGGGTGCAGTAGAACTGCAGGGCAACATTGACAGTAAACTTGACAGAGAAGTCTTGGAGTTCTCTAGCCTTTGGGAGGAACAGAGGTTTTCTGTCATTTAGGTAGCTAGATTCAACCACAAAGTGCAGCCCCAACCCCTGGCTTTTGCTTCTCTAGTTTGTTTATTTTATTTAAGCTCTTAGTTCACTCTGTAAAATTCATTCTTTTTGAAATACCTAGAATGGTTTTTATTTTTCTTTGTTGTTGTTGTTGATTAGCCACTAAGCTGTGTCCTACTCTTTGCAACCCCAAGAACTGTAGTCTACCAGTCTTCTCTGCCCATGGGATTTCCCAGGCAAGAATATTGGAGTGAGTTGCCATTTCCTACTCCAGGGGATCTTCCCAATCCAGGGACTTAACTCATGTCTTCTGCTTGGCAGGCAGATTCTTTACCATTGAGCCACCAGGGAAGGCTTCATTTTCCTTTCAGTTCAGTTCAGTTCAGTTGCTCAGTTGTGTCCGATTCTTTGTGACCCCATGAATCGCAGCACACCAGGCCTCCCTGTTCATCACCAACTCCCAGAGTTCACGCAAACTCACTTCCATCGAGTTGGTGATGCCATCCAGCCATCTCATGCTCTGTCATCCCCTTCTCCCCCTGCCCCAAATCCCTCCCAGCATCACATTCTTTTCCAATGAGTCAACTGTTCGCATGAGGTGGCCAAAGTACTGGAGTTTGCGCCTAAGCATCATTCCTTCCAAAGACCACCCAGGGCTGATCTCCTTTAGAATGGACTGGTTGGATCTCTTTGCAGTCCAAGGGACTCTCAAGAGTCTTCTCCAGCACTACAGTTCAAAAGCATCAGTTCTTCGGTGCTCAACTTTCTTCACAGTTCAACTTTCACATCCATACATGACCACTGGAAAAACCATAGCCTTGACTAGACAGACCTTTGTTGGCAAAGTAATGTCTCTGCTTTTCAATATGTTATCTAGGTTGGTCATACCTTTTCTTCCAAGGAGTGTCTTTTAATTTCATGGCTGCAGTCACCATCTGCTGAAATATAAATCTAAACTGAGTCAAAGTGAATAAAAACACATTGCTCAACATATTTTAAAAAATAACTGTGACATATATTTAAATATATTATTACAACATAAAGTAAGTTAGAAGACAAAACTTTGCAATCAGGCAAACCTGAGTTATAATTCTGGTTAAGCCTTGGACAAATTCTGTAAGTTATCTAATCACCTCTTTGTTCTTACTATTCTAACTACAGCTTTTAAAGAACAAAATATTTGAATTTTGGTTAGATCAACTTATTTTTTCCCTTGATTAAATTTTCACAATGTATTTTAAAAATTCATCAACATACCTTAGGCCACCTAAATTTTCTCCTATATTGTCTTTTAAAATGATATAGTTTTACACCTTACATGAATGCCAAGGTCCATGTTGAGTTAATTTTCATTAAAGATGTTAGGCATGTGCCTAGATTCTTTTTTTTTTTTGATGTAGGTACATTTAATTTTCCCAGCATCATTTATTAGGCTATCATTTCTCCATTGGATTGTCATTGTACCTTTATCATATAGAAACAGACCAAATTTGTGTGGATCTGTTTCTCAGATTTATATTCTATTCCACTGATTATTGTATCTATTCTTTTTCCAATGCCACACCAGCTTGATTACAGTAGCTTTATGGTAAGTTATGAAATTGACTGGTCCTCCAAACTTACTTTATTTTCCCAGTATTATATTGATTATTTTATATATTTTATTTACAAATAAACATTGAATTGTTTCATCAATATCTACAAAATAGCTTTCTAATATTTTAATTGAGATTATACTTAATCTGTAGCTCAATTTGGGAAGAACTTGCATATTAACAGTGTTTAATATGTTTGTGTATTAACATATTTGCTTATCAGTCTGTCAGGCGAGTGTATGCTCCTTGGTTCTGTCTCATCACAACAAAGATTTGGAGTGACGGACATTAAAGCCCTTGGCACATCACAGATCTCAGGTCTTGGACAGATCGTGTAATGCTCTTAGACAGATCAGTGTTACAGCTTCGTGTTACAGCTCTGTTTTATTTAGAAAATAGAAGAAAAATCCATCTTCAAGGTGGGAGGGCATGCCAACCCAAAGAAGTGAAGAGAAGAAGAGAGTCGGGGAACATGCCAGCACAGGAGAGAGAGACCCCCGGCTCTCTGCCTCCTCTTTTTATACGTTTCTCCTCTCCCCGGGCTTGCCCTGTGTAAATCAGGCTGGCCAGGAGTGTTGTTTGTTAAGGTCCTCACTCCAGTCCTTGGACCTTCCTTTGTTCTATTTTCGAAGGCTTTTCTCTTCCTTGTCTTTTAGCCACCGCCATTCTGGACTCCTGTTTCCTATTCTAACTACCTAACAAGTTGGACTGTGAAGAAAGCTGAGCACAGAAGAATGGAAGCTTTTGAACTGTGGTGTTGGAAAAGACTCTTGTGAGTCCCTTGGACTACAAGGAGATCCAACCAGTCCATTCTAAAGGAGATCAGCTCTGGGTGTTCTTTGGAAGGACCGATGCTAAAGCTGAAACTACAATACATGAAGAGTTGACTCATTGGAAAAGATTGTGATGCTGGGAGGGATTGGGGGCAGGAGGAAAAGGTATGACAGAGGATGAGATGGCTGGATAGTATCACCAACTCGATGGACAAGAGTTTGAGTGAACTCTGGGAGTTGGTGATGGACAGGGAAGCCTGGCGTGCTGAAATTCATGGGATCGCAAAGAGTCGGACACAACTGAGCGACTGAACTGAAATGAACAACTCCATGAGCATGGAATATATTTCCACCTCTTTATGTTGTCTATTTTTTGTGTTATTTTAAAAGGCATGTATGTTTTTAAAGTTCAAATTCAGTTATTCATTGGTGGTATAAAGAAAAGCAGTTGACTTCTACATAATGATCTTATAATTTGTGACCTAACTGTACTTGCTTAACTAGTTCCAGGAGTTCAGTTTCAGGAGTTTGGGGTAATAAATTCTTTAGGATTTTCTTCATAAACAGTTATGCCATCTGCAAATAAAGATAATTTGGGGGTTAGTTTTGTTTATTTGCTTTTCTGTTTTTGGATTTCCAATCTGTACACATTTGCTTTCTTGTTGTATTTTCCTACTTATGAATTCTAGTTGAGTATTAACTAGAAGTAGTCAGAGTTGACTCATTGGAAAAGACTCTGATGCTGGGAGGAATTGGGGGCAGGAGGAGAAGGGGATGACCGAGGATAGCATCACGGACTCGATGGACGTGAGTCTGAGTGAACTCCGAGAGATGGTAATGAACGGGGAGGCCTGGCGTGCTGTGATTCATGGGGTCACAAAAAGTCGGACATGACTGAGCAACTGCACTGTACTGAAGTATTTTTTCTTGTCCAGTCTGTATGGGATTTCATTAATTGAATTTCCCATATTGAGCCAGTTTTGCAAACCTAGAATAAACTCCATTTGGGCATGGTGTATAATCACTTTTAAATATAGAACATATGTTTACTAAGATTTTATTGAAGTGTTTTGCAGTTATGCTCATGGAGGATTGTGAAAGGTATCAGTCTTTTGTTTTCCTTCCTTGTAATGTCTTTATTTTATTTTGTTATGAGGCCAATGCCAGTGTCATAAAATTAGTGAGCCCTCCTTCTGCTTGTATATTCTGAGGGATATTATAGATCAAACTATTTCTTTCACAACTATTTAAGAAAATTCACCAGTAAATCCAGCTGAACCTGATGCGTTTCTTTTTCTTTCTTTTTTTTTTCTTTTTAGCATTTTAAACTATTAATTATTGTTTTTGATAAGATAGGGCTAATTTTTCTCATTTGAGTTTTGATAGTTTGCACCTTTCTAGAGGATGATCTATTATTTCTAAGTTATCAAATTTGTGGGTGTAGAGCTTTTTGGAGTATTCCATTGTTATCCTTTTAATATCAACTAGATCAGTATAATAGCTTCTCTTGTACTATTAATATTGCTAACGTAATTTTTCTCTTTTTGCTCTGGTATTGGCTAGAGCTTTATAAATTTTATTGACCCTTTTTTAGAATCATTCTGTAGTATTATTAATTTTTTAAATTGTTTTCCAGTTTTATTGGTTTTCTTCTCTAACTTTTAGTTAATTTATGTTCTCATGATCTCTTTTGAATCTAATTTACCCTGGTTCTCTACTTCTCAAAAGTATAGTGTTAAGATAATTCCTTTTACCTTTGAAAATCTAAATAATTATAAATTTCCAAACCCAGTTACCCAGTAGGATTCAACTAAAAGATTTTGTGTATTGGCACATTAGCACTTATAAGAATAAAAGTACAATTACTTTTATCACCTTTTTTCTTTTTGACATTTTTAAAAATATACAATAATTTCCTTATATTTTGGTTCATTGTTTATTCTGAAATAGCAAAACTTCATAAACTTACCTCAGAAAACATTTTTCTACCAAATTTTTAGAGGACGTCCTTTCTCTTATCTACTTATCTTTCTTCTGTAGTTCCAATTTTTTATTTCTCAGATATTACTATTTCTAGGAATATCCTCAAAATATCTTTATTTCTCCTCTTGTTTTGTATTTTAATTGTATCCTGAAAAAAACCCATGCATTTACTTTCCAGCTTACTAAATCACTATCTATCTATGTCCATTAGGGTACATAGGAAATCTGTTGAGTTAGGGCTTCAATTCTCACATTTTACCTTTCCTGAGCTCTGTCTGTTTCTGTTTAGCACTCATAATCAGCTGTCTAGTATTTGATGAAAATGAAGCAAACTTTATCCTTCTTATGTTATTAGATGTGCTAATTTTAAACTCTTCTCTATTATCTTTATTTAGGTATTGAATTTTCACTTGTTAATTTATTTTCTCTTCTTTCTTATTTTGGTATTCATCAAATCAATCGTGATTCTAACTTACATGTTCATATAAGTGATCATTATTTTTTCCTCGTTATGATTACGGCATCTGTTGATCATAAGACCTCTCTAATAATTATACAGGAACAATGGTATGTGATTTGGTTGGGCTTACCAGTGTTTAACTTCTTAAAGATGACCACCTGCCTCTCTGACCCCAGTGTTTGCATAATCAGTGTGAAATTTCACTCCTGATACACATTACTATAAACAGGGAATGTGTAGGGGTTGTGTAATCACTGTCATAACAATGAGACTGGATTATCTTTGAAAATGGGCCACATCAACTTAAATATATTGACAGTAATGGATCCTATTTAGTTGATTCTGAGCTTTCACCCTTTTCAAACTTCTACTGTTTATCCAAAACATTCTGGAAATCTTACCTACTGGTTTTTGGTCTTATTTTCTCCCAATATTTTATGTAATCTCTTCTATCTTTTAAAGATTTCTAAAAATTACTATAAATTGCTAATGTGGTTTCTTAAATTCCAAACTTTTCTTATTTTTATAATATATTTTAATCCATTTATGTTATTTGGGGTTAAAGTGTGACATGTTATACTTATTTAGTTTGCCATCTTAAATTACGGAGTTAGTGTTACCCATACAAGGAAAAATGATATGACTTTATGACAAATAATAGATTAAATGGAAAGCAAACCCTGTGCTTAAGGAGAACAGCTGTAAGACTCTTAGAATAATAAAGAGATATATGTATGATGTTTTAGATTAGTTTCTAAACATTAGAGAAATACAGCTGATGGGAAATTTTAAAGATAGTTGTAATTCAAAATAATAATGCTTGGGATGAATCAAGTATGGTATTCAGATTTTACATGTACTTATTATAAAGTGACAAAAATTATTTTCATACAAACAATGAACTGATAATTTGATATTGGACATCTATTATTTATGATCAGGGCAAATCTTCAAAAATAACCTTACAACAGAATTTTGTTAAAGTAGTAACAGAAATCTGAGGCATCTACAATTTATTTATGTACCTAAGTTAACAAATCAAAATCTGCCATGTTTCCAACACTTGGCTCTGAAGCAGTGAAGATCTTAACTGCAACACTTCAGCCTTTCCTTTTAAAATGTTACAGTGCTTACTTGAAACAGGAAAATAATTCAATAAACACAGTGGGTTTTTTTTTTTCATAATAAAATATAGGCAAAGGGAGCTATAGGGTTATAAAGACAGATCAAATAGGAAGGACATCTAATCAACCATGGTGCCTCAGTGGAGAATAAAGTTTTCAAGAATATATCATATTTTAAATAAACTTGGTGGAAAAAAGGGATTCTCATACACTGTTAATACAGAGTTTCTCTGTAGGAAAGAAGTTGCTTCTATGAAAGGTAAATAATTCTCAAACAACATAAATATATATAAAAGTATATATGTAAGTATGTGTATATATACACACACACACACACAAACACACACATATATATATGGGCTTCCTTGATATCTCAGTTGGTAAAGAATCTGCCTGCACTGCAGGAGGCTCCAGCTTGATTCCTGGGTGGGGAAGATTCACTGAAGAAGGAATAGGTTTCCCATTCCAGTTTTCTTGAGCTTCTATGGCTCAGCTAATAAAGAATCCACCTGCAGTGCAGGAGACCTAGTTTCTATCCCTGGGTTGGAAAGATCCCCTGGAGAAGGGAAAGGCTACCCACTCCAGTATGCCTGGAGAATTCCATGGATTATATAGTCCATGCGACCCCATGGACTGTAGCCTACCTGGCTCCTCTGTCTATGGGATTTTCCAGGCAATAGTATTGGAGTGGATTGCCATTTCCTTCTCCAGGGGATCTTCCCGACCCAGGGATTGAACCCAGGTCTCCAACCCAGGTCTCCTGCATTGTAGACAGACGCTTTTCCGTCTGAGCCAGCAGGGAAGTCCTATAAGCTTCCCAGGTGGCTCAGTGATAAAGAATCTACCTGCTAATGCAGGAGTCGTGGGACCCCCTGGAGTAGAAAATGGCAACCTCCTGCAATATTCTTGCCTGGGAAATCCCATGGACAGAGGAGACTGGCAGGCTGCAGGGCATACAGTCATGAAGAGTCGGACTGGACTTAGCAACTAAACCAACCAATATCACCAATATTATTTGCCCTTATTTAAAATTTAGAATCAAGTTTTTATTTTCTTAGAAATTAGCAAATAGTTACCAGATTTTTAGAACTTTAAGACTGAGGTGAGTACAATAACTGTAACTAAAGTGTGTCAGAAATCATTGGTTGTTATCATCATGAAAACCAAGTCATAACATCTCATTCAATAAAGCCAGTTCCTTAAAGCAAAATGTTCTGCCATGATGAGCTTTTCCTTTCTATTTTAAGGATAAATGAATATTCTGATTTTTAAAATTTATTTTATTTTGCTTTTTGCCACAGTTTAATGTGACTTTCTAATTCCTTGCTTTTAGGTTGAGTAGTTGCATTCTACTGTGTTTATTGGAAATCTAGATACATAAGACTAAGAGTTAGTTCATAAGGTACAATCAGACAGACTATGAAGAAATCAGTAAAAGGGGGTCTTATGGGAAGTAAACAATTTCCATTCTCATTTCTTACTATTCTTCCAAAGAATCATGAATTTTTGTGGGGCCCTACATGGGAAACCTTAAAAAGAAAGGGGCTAGCTTTGTGTTCAGAAACTTAAGATGGCGCCTGGCGGAAGAGATGGGGGCGTGATCCATGTTGTTTGTCAAAGTGTTTGATTGGCTCTCTTGATTTCCGTGCATGTAAACAGTGAGTGATCACCATAGACTCCTGTTATAATGAAGGTGCATGATTTGATCTTTAACGTGATTGGTGTAACTATGAAAAGTCCCTCCTAAAACCCTCCTGCTTGTCTATATAAGCTGGGAGCCTGTAACAATAAAGCGGAACTGCTCAGACAGAACCCCTGTCGCGTCTGATTGTCTCTCGCTTGCCGAGGGGCCGGGGGGTGGACAGCAGACTCACCTTTCCTTGGGACCTCTCAGCTTTGCTGAGGGAAGTTCCACTGCCTCTCTCTTTCTGCGGAGCGCCCCCCGCAAATTTTTGCCACCTGTAATGAATGGCATCTTTTATCTTTAAATCTACTTGATGCTCTTTTGTTTCCAAAAAGTCTTCTTTTCCAGTCATATGAAGCACATAGTAGGGAAATAATGTATACAGAAAATGAAACTGAAGAGTATGTCATTATCTCCTGGAAATCTGTGTGTTGACTTTAACAATTAAATATTATTAAAAGAGGTAACTCATTTTATAATTATAATGTGAGTTTAATGGAGATATAGGTATTTAAAAACAGAAAAGAATGCTGTCTCTGGATTTTTGTTGTGCTTATTAGATCAGACCACAATACTTTAAAAACTTTTATCCCCCAAGACAAAAAAAAATTCTGTGTATGTATGATATGAATATATATTTAACAAAAGAAAAATGATAAACTGTTAGGGTGTTGCATACACAAACTTTGAAAAAAATATCATTCTGGGAATAGAAAGACTGAAAACACAAGTATAAACCTGAAAAAGAGGTCAGATATTTTGCTAGTAGGGCCAGACTGCAGTAACGATCATAACAATTGCTTATTCCTGACAACTCAGATCTGTTAACAAGTGTTTGTTTACTTTTTCTTCATAGTTCTTTCCCTGATCTATGACCTCAAAAACCTCATATGGTAATTTTAAAAATATAACCATCTTTTTCACTAAAAATTTTTCACAATTTTGTGAATATGTTCTAAAAAAGAATTTGCTACACTGAATTTTTGTGAAGTTTGGTGAGTAGTATGCCCTTTTTCCTCTTAAAAAATCTCATATCAGGAATATACCAAAATTTATACAGAATATACACTGACTCACAGATATAAGGAGAACATCATAGGATATTGTGGTTAAGAGATCATTTACAATTTATAATTTAAACATGTTTACCAATTACTTCAGTTCAGTTCAGTTCAGTCGCTCAGTTGTGTCTGACTTTGTGATCCAATGAACTGCAGCATGCCAGGCCTCCCTGTCCATCACCAACTCTCGGAGTCCACCCAAACCCATGTCCACTGAGTCAGTGATGCCATCCAACCATCTCATCCTGTCATCCCCTTCTCCTCATGCCCTTAATCTTTCCTAGTGACGCTAGGTCTTTTCAGATGAGTCAAGTCTTAGCATCAGGTGGCCAAAGTATTGGAGTTTCAGCATCAATATCAGTCCTACCAATGAACACCCAATTACTTCATTATATTATAATTGTTTGCTTTCCTACATTTTCTAAAATATTTGAGGCAGATAATTTTGATATCTATTAATTTGTTGTTTTCTGGTATAACTATTTTCTTATGCCTCCATTGTTTCCTTTCTAAGAAAGTGTTCCAATCTCACAAAGGATTTAAATATTTTTATTAATATGGATAGATTTAGTTCCATGACAAATTATTAATCTAGCATGTGAAATAAATGCACTAATATATGTATATTATTTGGTCTTAAATAATATAGATAACAACCTTAATTTAGTTTATTTAATAATAAAGTAAAATACACACACACATACACACATATATATATATACATCAACACACATATATTTATTTATGTTTGTGTAATATTGAGGATTGAAACAAAAGGAGAAGGAGATGACAGAGAATGAGATAGTTGGATAGCATTACTAACTCAATGAACATGAATTTGAGCAAGCTCCAGGAGTTAGAAATGAACAGGGAAGCCTGGCATCCTATAGTCAATGGGGTCACAGAGTTGGACACAACTGAGTGACTGAATTGAACTGATATATATACACACCCATATAAACNCTAACTCAATGAACATGAATTTGAGCAAGCTCCAGGAGTTAGAAATGAACAGGGAAGCCTGGCATCCTATAGTCAATGGGGTCACAGAGTTGGACACAACTGAGTGACTGAATTGAACTGATATATATACACACCCATATAAACACATATTTTTCATTATATTTTTCAGAACAAGGAACCCAGATATTGATTTTATAAATTTGAATAAAGCTGATTCAAAAACTAGTGCTAGGAAAACAGTTCTATTTGCAGTTTTTTAAGGAATCTCCACACTGTTCTCCATAGTGGCTGTAGTAGTTTGCATTCCNCCTCTTTCATTTTTTGAGGACCTGCCAGGCTTCTCCACTCTGAAATCTTGACCCTGCAGAGAAAGATCAGATGGCGGGTGCTTCTCAGAGCAGGGGCAGGGGCGTGGGGTGGGTGGCTGTGGAGACGCTCCCCCCACCCCAGCCCAGCCTGGCACCAGCACGTGGAGCAGGAAGCCCAGCCCCCGGGTGGACTCTGTGGTGGCGCCTCCCCGAGTCCGTGTCCCCGTCCCCCGACTGCTCACCACTCCCCAGGGCAGGGCCCCTGCCTGCTGCCTCCTAGTGACCCAGGCGGGTGCCCAGGAGGCCCTCCACACCGCCCGCCACGTTGGACCCGGCCGAACGGACAGCCTTCGGAACGAGTTTGTTATTTGCTAACGAGTGTTAACCGGCCTGAAACAGATTTAGAATTCAGTGTGGTTAAAAATCATCAGTCTTATGCCGTTTAAAAATTGCTTGTCATTTTGTATGCCAAGAACTCTTCTAGCAGCCTACTTTTCCAAAATGATCGCTGATTGGAACAAAAACATTGCCACTAAAATTAGAGTGACAAAATGGAGTTGTTATGAAACAAAAAGGAAATCGGCAGGTACATTTTAACAAGTGAGGAACACCCCACACACACCTGTGGGAGCACCACGGGCTTCGCTGCCCCATGTGCTCCCAGGAGCCTTCATTTCCACGTGGGCGCTCTAAGGTTTAACTAAACCCTTGACAAGAACCACGGGAGAGGGTGGTTGCTTAGGAGTGGAAACTTTTTAGTGAGTTAAACCGGGGCCTGGAGATGAGTAAGGGAGGCCTGGCCGGAGAACTCTAATAGGATGCGTTTCAAATTAGCATCAAAATCCAGACATTCGTATCTTGAAAGAAGAGAACCCTCCTCCCCACTCCTGTCTCCGTCCGCCTCCACTGGAGCATCACCACGTGCTGCCCCATGTGACGGGAAAATACACAAGAACCGCGGCCGCAGGGAGGCGGAGGTTTGTTCCTCTGTCGTGTTAGAGGAGAGAGAGGAAGGCGGTCCCGTGCTGGGGTAGGGACTCCAGCCCATCACAGTGCACGTCGCATCACATCTGGACAGCCTCCTCCTCCATCTCTGCCACTCCAGGCTGCCAGGGATCTAGGCTTTTCCTGTTTTGCTGCTCCATCATCCTTGACAGGGCTTCCCTGGTGGTTCAGACAATAAAGAATCTGCCTGCAATGCAGGAGACCCAGGTTTGATCCCTGAGTTGAGAAAATTCCCCTGGCGAAGGGAATGGCTACCCACTTTCAGTATTCTTGCCTGGAGAATTATACAGACAGAGAGCCCCAGTCCGTGGAATCACAAAGAGTCAGACATGACAGCAACTAATATATCCTTCACAGGCTGCCTCCTGGTTCAAAGCAGCTGCTTAGATTCCATCCATTGCATCCACATCCCAACAGAGGAAAGGAGAAGAAACAAACCATGGTCCCTCATTTTATGTAAAGTGTCCACTACTCTCCCAACTATCGGCCACAGCATAAGCTCAAGGGTGTTGAAGAGCTGTAGCTCTTATTCCAGACAACCTGAGGAAAAAGGAGAAGAGATGTTAGGGGAGACAGCTGGCCCCTTTGCCATAGTACGTCCTGAGATACAGCCTTCTTCCATAGTGCACACCGCATCTGGACAGCCCCACCCACGGCCACTTCCATCGCATCCAGAGCAGCTCAGGACACAAGGCATAAGATACTGTTTAGGTAAAGGTTTGGGATTCTGTCAGTAAGAAAAATTATTTCATTTCACACACAGGGAAGCTGAAGCCTGTAGCGTGGAAGGGACCTGCCCAAGGTGTTAGTGCCTTATTCTAGCCACCCTGGGGCCCTGGCTCAGATTTCAAAGTCCCATCAGATTTCTCACCTTCTGAGATCCTGGACCTCATACCAGGTCAGAACCTGTGTCCCAAAGCAAGGAATATTACCCCTTGTATCTGTCAAGCCTCTCGGTTACTAATGATAAAAGTCAGGCTCAACCTGGCTGGGGTCCACAAAGGAATAGAATAACCTGAAAGATCAGGAATAAGGGCTTCAGGGATGGCTGGATCCAGGTGCTTAGAGCGCCTCGGGCAGCTCGCGTTCCGCCTCTTTTCTCTGGTGTCCTCTGTATGAATCCTGTTCTTCGGCAGCCTCTCCCCATACCTTGCGGAAGTGGCCACCAGCAGCACCAGGTTACTTTAGCAGCCGCTGAAGGAGAGCGCCTCTTTCCCAGTCATTGTAAGAGAAGGCTCAGGATTGAGTCTCGATGAGCTGATTTGAGTCATGTGACCAAGGAGGTAGGGTGGATCCACTGACCAGACCAGGATCCTGTGCCCATCCCCAGGGGGAGCTGGGCCTGGCACCCACACTTGACTTGGGCTAAGTGTCAGAAAACGGACCCTGGGGGGCTGAGCACACCCTTCCCGTCCCCCCCTCCTCCTACAGCCTGCGAGTCCTGCCTGACTCTCCTCCCCTCAGTAAAAACAGAGCCGTCCCAGGCTCCCACCCTCAGGGCCTGGCTCATAGGCTTGCCTTCTTATTTGTGAAGCTTTTCCTCCCAGTGCCTGGGAATCTAGTAGGAGAAGGATTGTGATACCCTCTCTGGACCCTTGGCGCCTGCCCAGCCCAGAACTTGGTGTAAAACAGGTGCTCGTCAATGTATGGTGGCCAGTCGATGGAAGGAAGAACGGACAGGCAGGTGGGTGGGAAGGACGGGTGGGCAGAGTGATGCGTGGATAGGTGGGTGGCAGGATGAAAGGATAGGTGGGGGTGGATAATGGAGGATGATGGATGATGGATGATGAGAGATAGTTTGGTGAGTGGTGGGTGGATGGATGATAGATAGTGAATGGGTGGTGGTGGATAATGGATGATGATGGATGAATGGATAGATGGATGGAGGGATAGTTTGGTGAGTGGTGGATGGATGGATGAAGGATAATGGGTGGATGGATGGTAGATAGTGGATGGGTGGTGGTGGATAGTGGATGGTGATGGATGGAGGGATGGATGGATGGATGGATTTGTGGGTGATCTAATAACCAGCAGGGAGAAGGAAGAATTTACTGGTGGATCACACAGGCCTGATTAACTCCATGAAGTTTGATGCAGTGATGTCATTTCACACCAGCATTTAACTTTCAGACATTCAGTACTTTGAAAAAGCGTTTTAATAGCGTAGATATGGCAGGAGACCCACGCCAGCCGAGTGTCCCTCCAGAGCTGGCGTGACTGGAGCTGTGTTTGCACGGCTCCCTCGTGCTGACTCGGGTCCCCTGGTCTTGCCCAGCCCTCTCCCGCCTCGCTGGGTGTGATCCTGGTGGGAAACACAGTGTCCTGCCCGACTGCCTCCCATCGGAGTCCTCTGCAGCTGCGGCCCGGGTCCGTCGCCAGGGATGCGTCCGAGTGGCCGGCAGGGGGTGCGCTCAGGCCAGGCCTGTCCTTCTGTCCCCGCCCCGCTCGTGCTGTCCCCGCGGCTGTCATGGGGGACTCGCTGACTTGGAGCATACGCTGTCCTCCCGCGTGACCGGCCGCGGGGCCCAGCGCGGGGGCAGAGGGTGGGGCGGGCGCCCTTGCACTGACTGCGGGGAGCCTGGCTCACCCGGGGCTCGAGGACGCCTCCTGCGCCTGCCGGGACCGGGGCGGGCGGCGTGCCAGCCTCAGCCCCGTCCATCACGGCCCCCAGGCTCCGTGCTGCCGCTGCCCCTCCGCCCTTCGGCGCCTGGTACACAGAGTAGCCCTGTGGCTCGGCCCTGTGCTGAGGGCACTGAGACAGTCCCGTGGTCATAAAGCCTCTGCACACAGGGGATACGCAGTGAAGTGTCCCTGAGGGTTTAGCCTCCCTTGCAGTTGTAACTTAAACCTGCCGTGTGCATCCCTGGTCTCTATTCTCTGCACGAAGGAGTGGAGGCTCAGAGGTGAAGTGGCTGCCCTCCCGTCACACAGCCGTCGACTGGCAAAGGCAGAGCTTGGCTCCAGAGCCCCAGGGAATTCCCTCTTCCCCATGCAGGGGAAGTCGGGGGCCAGGGAGGAGCTTTTTTCCGCCAGCTTCCTTTGAGCTGGTACGTGACGGCCCCAGGGCCTCCTGCCCAGCCCAGGCAGGGTATCCCGTGACCTAGGGCTCTCAGCCGAGCGGGGCTGCACGGTGGTGCCGGGTGGGAGGTACGTGGCCTGACCGTGGGCCTTGACTTCAGAAAGATGGTTCCCTCCTCCCATCCTCCTGAGCCCCTCGAACCAGGCCACCACCAGTCAGCGGTCCCTTCCTCCTTTGGGGCAAAGTGAGGGCATGTGCCAGGTGGCCAGTGTGGACGGCCTGCGACCGCGACGGTGCTCATGTCTCACCCCCCCAGGTGGGCGTCACTGACCGGGAGGCCCTGGCTGCACCCACCTCTAGGCCAGACAGAGCCCGCGGCCGTCCAGGAGGGCACAGGCTGTGAGGTGGTACCCTCCGCCGCCCAGGCGCCCGTGCACCTCCTTGGTGGGCTGCCCGCCTCGGATCCTGGTCCCTGGCGGGCACCCGGGCCAGGAAAGTGCGGTGCTCACACCTCCAGAGCCTGCTCAGAGCCGTGCGCCCTAGGACTCAGAGGCCGACACACAGAGGCAGGGACGCCTGCATCAACTGACCTCTAATTTCAACACCTGGCCCCCCAGGGGGCCCCGACAGCTATGATGCCCCCCCGGGGACCCCAAGAGCAGTGATGCTCAGAGACCTGCCGCCTCTGCCCCTGTGCTCAGAGGACCATGATGGACATGGGCCTGCTCGTCCCTCCGCTTCAGAATAAGCCTGTTTAGGCCACGTCTGGGAACAAGCGTGTCGGCCTGGGCTTCACTTTGCTGGAGTGTTGCTCTCTTCTGCCGGCTTCCAGGTGAAAGATTGACAAGGCAGTGCGGGCAGGTGGAGAAGGCAGGATGCAGGCCGGGGGCTCCCGGGCACCCCCGCCGGGCACTGATGGGCGGACTGGGCTGCGGCCAGCGGCTCTCCGGCTGTGCTCCCTGACGGGCCACCACTGCAGCGCTGTCACCCGGGAGCTTGTCAGAAGGGCGGACGCGGGACTTCCCCACGGCTGAGCCTCCGAGCTCCCAACGCACAGGACGCACAGGTTGGATCCCTGATCGGGGAACCAGACCCCACAGGCTGCAAGCAGGAGCCCCCGTGCAGCGGCTAGGACCCAGTGCGTGCGTGGGTGTTCAGTGCCTTCAGCCGTGTCCGACTCTGCGAGGCCCCAGCGTAGCCGTGCAGACTGCTCCATGGACTGTGGCCTGCCAAGCTCCTCTGTGCGTGGGATTCTCCAGGCAAGAACACTGGAGTGGGTAGCCGTTCCCCCCTCCAGTGGATCTTCCCAACCCAGGGTCCAAACCCACAGCTCTGGCATCTCCTGCATAGATAGGCAGGTTCTTACCACTAGTGCCACCTGGGAGGCCAAGGCCTGGTGCAGCCAATTTTTAGTACAAAGAAAGAGAGAGAAAGAAATGCAGGTGCTTGGGTTCTGCTCCAGAACTGGGAATTCCAGGGCTCCGGGTGTTCCTCGAGTCAGGTCCTGGCTGAACCAAGTCAAGGGCCGTCGAGGAAGGTTCTGCTACTCCAAGTGTGGTCCGCAGACCGCAGCATGGGCATGGGCACCTGACAGGGATGCAAGCGCCCAGGCACCTGGGACCTACTGCTGGGGGACCTGCACGTTGCCAGAGTCCCTGTGGCCTGTGGGCACGGTGGGGTTGGGGTGCGTTCAGAAGGCTTGAGCCTCTTTTCTGGGGTCGGGGGTGACCTGGGGGGCCCCGGACGGCCCAGGGACCCCAGTCACCTGCCCAGCTTCCCTTCCTGCCAATCCCGCTCGCTCCTCCCGAGCCGCCCCTCGCCCAGCCCCACCCCATCCAGATGAAAGGTGCCGCCTGCACATCTCACACCCCCTCTGACTGCCTTGAGGAAAGGGGAGTGAGCAGTCGCGGTTCTGAGAGATCCTCAGCCTCTGTCTCTGAACCAGCTTTTGGGAGAACCAAGCCACTTCCGCAGGATCACACAGGCTGACCCCGCTAAGTCGTCTGGGGACAGAGAGTTGCCCCCACGCCGGCCAGGTTACAACTTCATCTTGTACCAGGGCAGATGGGGGTGGGGGAGTCTGGTTATTCAAAACCCAGATAATCTAAAGACGTTTCATTACTTGGAAATAACTACTGGTTTCCAAGCAAGGGAGAGTGTTAGTCGCTCATCTGTGCCTGACTCTGCGACCCCGTGAATATGACACGCTCCCCCGTCCATGGGATTCTCCAGGCACAGATACTGGAGTGGGCTGCCATTGCCTTCTCCAGGGGATCTTCCCCACTCAGGGACAGAAGCATAATCCAGAAGCTGCTCTAGTGTAACCCCACCTCAAGCATCCTCCCAACCACCCCCTCCGGAGCCTCCGTGTTGGAGGAACCCCGTGACCCAGTGACCTCACCTCCACTCTGCTGTTTCTCTGGACCTTTTAGGAAATGGTTCCGGTTGTGTGTTCCCTGTATCAGCCACTAGATGGCAGCGGAGGGGCGCAGAAGCCGCGGAGAGGGGCCTGTGGATCCCTGATCCGAGTGGAGCCCTGGGAGACCGTCCTCCGGGGAATCGGCAGCCCTCCGCCGAGATTTCTGGGGGAGCACGTGTTCAAGGTTACTGCTCCGAGCAGCCGATGGAGGCCGGGCTGGGGACACACCAGGAGGCTGGCGGGAGGATGGGCCGTCCTGGCCCAGGGACAGGGTCTGGGGATTGGGGGCAGGGGGTCAGAGCTGGCCCTTCTGCGCACACTCCCCTCCAGGAAGCCCTGGGGAGGCTGACATCCCGTGAGAAGCCTGCACATNCACCAGGAGGCTGGCGGGAGGATGGGCCGTCCTGGCCCAGGGACAGGGTCTGGGGATTGGGGGCAGGGGGTCAGAGCTGGCCCTTCTGCGCACACTCCCCTCCAGGAAGCCCTGGGGAGGCTGACATCCCGTGAGAAGCCTGCACATGGATTTTCTGTTTGTTCCAGACCCTCCGTGAGCTCGGGAAGCAGGCACAGAAACACCCACACCACACAGAGCGCTAGTGGCAGGGGGCTTTCGTCTCAGACAGGCAGTGTGGGGTGAGGCTGTGGAGTCCAAAGCCTGCCCCTGCCTCACCCCTGACGGTCCCCACGACGCCACATGGGCCAGCTGGGCGGCGCTTCTGCGTCTCAATTTCTGGGTGTGTAAAAGAGGGTGGAGGGGGCTTCCCAAGTGCCACTAAAATGGGAAAGAACCTGCCTGCCAATGCAGGAGACGTGAGAGACGCAGGTTCGATCCCTAAGTTGGGAAGATCCTCTGGAGGAGGAAATGGCAACCCTCTCCAGCTTTCTTGCCTGGAGAATCCCGTGGGCAGAGGAGCCTGGCGGGCTACAGTCCATGGGCTCACCAAGAGTTGGACACGACTGAGGCGACTTAGCACGCAGCTTACAAAAGAAGGAGAGCAATAGACCTCACCCTGTTCCACTGGTGGAATCAACCAATCTTAAAAACATAGAGCAGGGGCTCCCCTGGCAATCCAGCGGCTAAGACNAAAAAAAAAAATGTGTTGGTAGATGGCGGGTGAAAAGGCTGAGAAGCCAGATGTCATGTATAGCTATGGGATAACTGATGAAATGCCTTAAAAAAAAAATGTGTTGGTAGATGGCGGGTGAAAAGGCTGAGAAGCCAGATACTAAGGAGAAAAAACCTGAAGCCAAGAAGGCTGATGCTGGCAACAAGGCTAAAAAGGTGGAAAAGGTGAAGAAGGTTAAGAAGGGGAAGCCCCACTGCAGCCGGAATCCTGTCCTGGTCAGAGGAATTGGCAGATACTCCCGATCAGCCATGTACTCCAGAAAGGCCTTGTACAAGAGAAAATATTCAGCACCTAAATCCAAGGTAAGGGATGAGGGGAACTCATTCATTGGGCATTCTCTTAAGCTTAAAATGTTTGTCTGCCTCTAACTATGTGATATCTTTTTCTCCTCATAGGTCGAAAAGAAAAAGAAGGTTCGTGTTCTTGCTACTGTCACAAAACCAGTTGGCGGAGACAAGAATGGTGGTACCCGAGTGGTCAAACTTCGCAAAATGGTAAGATTTGAAGATCTTAAGTTGGGTGTTCAGTTGTATCTTGTGAGGATTTTTGTGTGTGCTCAAGGTTCTGGAAGTTTGTGTTTACCAGAGGATTACTAATGGAGGATAGTGAGTTTTGGGTTTACAACTTGGCTTTATTACTTTCCTGGTGGCTCAGAGGTTAAAGCATCTGCCTGCAATGCGGGAGACCTAGGTTCGATCTCTGGGTCGGGAAGATCCCCTGGAGAAGGAAATGGCAACCTGCTCCAGTATTCTTGCCTGGAGGATCTCATGGATGGAGGAGATTGGTGGGCTACAGTCCATGGAGTCGCAAAGAGTCGGACACGACTGAGCGAGTTCACTTCACTTATTACTTACTGTTCTTCAGCAGAGTTACTTTTCTGCGCTTTTGTTTCTTATAAAACTGGAATAAAGTTTCGCTGGCCTCTTGGGGTTGTGAAATTTACCCTGCACAGAGCCTAGAAATGTGGCCAGACCTATAGAACATTTGTCCACTAAAGCTGTGTTTCTTGGCCCCTCTTTACCATGCACAAGACCCAACATTTTCTCTGAAAAAAAAAAAAGAAAGGTTTGCTCTGATTTCCATTATGGGACTATTCCCAGATGTATTTCACTCTGCACAGTTGAATATTACTTCACAAGAGCAAAAATGGCACTTTGATTTCTTATCAAAGGTTTTGTGAGCTGATTTTTCTGTTAGCCATTCATGTTTGTGGTAAAAGCAGAAGTGTCCACTAAAATGATAGAATTAGATTATTGTGAGTTACTTGTCATAGGGTCTGTTACTTGTCTGTGGGGTCTTAATTTTATAATAAATGAACTGGCAGTCTTGATCTAAGCTAGTATCTTTGGTTCTATACAGTTTGTTTTTCTTTGTGAATGATGTGGGAGTCATGCATGTTAGTGTGATGTGTATGAACATATTTTAATTGGAAAACAAGCCTTGTTTTTTTCACAACATACAGAAGGTGTCAGGCCTTTGTTTTCTGAAGTGTGGTTTACAGCAGAGTCAGAAACCTTAGAAAAGCTTGAGAATGACTGCTGCATGACAGTGCATAAGCCATGCAATACACTAAAGTTTGGTTTGACCCCAAATTTACTTGCTGGATCTTTCCCTCTGCTTGAACACACAGCTTTCTAAGTTTCTACCCTGTGTTTTTGCATGAAAAGCTAATAAAGCAGCACTGACCTTTTCTACTTTTAAAATCTTAGAAGTGAAATGGAATAGTGTAAATAAAGTGTTTCAACTAACTGCAAGACTGTAGTAAAGGTTTTACCTGCCCCAGAACCAGCTCTACTGACTTGATTAGCTTACTTTAATAAGTTGGACCTATGGGCTTTCTCCAGCCTAGGTATTACCCTACAGAAGATGTGCCTCGGAAACTGTTGAGTCATGGCAAAAAACCCTTCAGTAAGCATGTGAGGAAGCTGCGTGCCAGCATCACTCCTGGGACCATTCTGATCATCCTCACTGGGCGCCACAGAGGCAAGGTGAGTTCAGCTGCCCGGAATTACGGAGTTACTGCATCCGAATACGTTTACACTTGGGATAGGATTGGTTTACCTGTGTTAACTGCATCTAGCAGCAGGAGGTCCCATGGGCGAGATGGCATGCTCCATAACAGAACCAACAATCCAGTCCCTAGCATAATGTGTCTAGCCTATGACAGATAACTGATTACCTTTTCCTGTTTTTGGTAATACTAGTTACAAATGATTCAGGTGTCCCTGTACTCAAAAAATATGTTTGAGTTACTTCCTTAGAATGGAATTACAGGGATAGAATTAGAGTTGAAGGATATTTATTGTTAAAGGTGGTGGCTGCTAATTAAAAAAAAAAAAAACGCACACCGAATTACTGCTTATATTCTAGAGTCACCCCTGTTAGTAGTTTGGTATAATTTCTTCCAGAACTGTTGTATCTATACATAGGTAGAAATTTGCTTTAACAAAGTTGGTCTGTAATTTGATTAATTTAGAAGTCCGTTTTATTTGTGGAGCCATGAGCATTTCTTTTTAATTTACAGAGGGTCGTTTTCCTGAAGCAGCTGGGTAGTGGCTTGCTACTTGTGACTGGTAAGAACGTCCTTGGATTTAATATTCTCTGAAATTTGCAGTCTCCCTATCTTCAGTTTTATTTAGAAATAACTTATATGCATGACTCTTATGAGTTGAAAGTGTACAGTATGATGGTTTGATTTATTAATATATATTATGAAATAATTACCGCAGTAGACAAGTTTAAAAGTTCTTTCTTTGTGATGAAAACTCTTAGAAACTACTCTCTTGAATTGTGTCTTTAAATGCCTGAAGTATACATTTTGCTTAGGTGGGAACCTAAGTAGAGGTTTCAGTGCCGTGAGATTCTTCAGCCTATTTCATTGCCTTGTGTACAAATGCATTCTAAGGGAGCAGGTATTTAACTTTATGATAATGTGGCATATCATAAAGTAATTGACACCTGTAATGCAGAGTGTTTGCTAATTCCAAGGAATACTGTACAAGGCCTGTGATTGGTCTGCCACTTGGCCCCAGGATGGAGTTCCTAGAAGTCCTCAGTTTGAATTTTTCATGAGGCACTGGTGATTTTTTTTTTAACCAACCTGTATGAGTAACTACTCTCTCCTGGTCTGCGTAACTTTAAGATGGGACGGGTGGTCTGGGTAACTTAAGGTATGAGGGATGGGGGAAGCCGCACCTCTTGAAAAAAGCCTTGATGCTAGCAGTGGAAAGCAGTTTGGAATTTCTTCAGACTTAGAAAAAAGCTAGAACCTTTGTCAGCAGATATTTTTTTCAAATCCAGTCAGGTCTTGACCATTTACTCCTCCTTTCCCTCACTATATTGAACCTCCCCCACCCCCAGGGCCTCTATCCCTCAATCGAGTTCCTCTGCGTAGAACACACCAGAAATTTGTCATTGCCACCTCCACCAAAATCGATATCAGTGGTGTAAAAATTCCAGAATATCTCACTGACACTTACTTCAAGAAGAAGAAGCTGCGTAAACCCAGACACCAGGAGGGTGAGATCTTCGACACAGAGAGAGAGGTAAGCTTCTATTTCTGTCTTTGTTTTTGGTAACTCTGGCTCTTCTCGTTGGGAGTGAAAATAAATAAGGTTAAGAACTGTTAAAAAGAAAGGCTATAAATAAAAAGTGAGGAATATCTGGGAAATAATATTAAATAGTAATAAATGGTAATGTGCTGGATTCCTAGTTGGCAGCTCAGAGTTTAACTCAAAAGCCTGAGGTTTTGGTGAAACTCTATGAACTACTGTTTTCTATTATAAAGTAGGCAAAAGGGTAAAACTTGATGTTTTATATTAAAATAGGTTATGTTTCACAGCTCTCCAAAGAGGATTATCAGAATTGCCTTCTGAATATCCCCAGGACTGAGTACTTGTGAAAGAGGATTTCTTGGTTAATGAGGAGTTTGGTACTTGGGCCGTGTTTTTTTAAATGCGTTTTCCTTTTCTTTAGAAATATGAGATCACAGAGCAGCGCAAGGTTGATCAGAAAGCTGTGGACTCCCAAATTCTGCGAAGAATCAAAGCTGTCCCTCAGCTCCAGGGCTACCTCCGCTCTGTGTTTGCTCTCACAAATGGAATTTATCCTCACAAAGTAGTATTCTGAACTTCTTGCAAAGAACCTAATTAAATAACTTGTTGTTTCCTTTGTGTCTTTTTTTTTGATCTGCCTCTAGGTGTGGTATGACTTATAGCCAACTTAATGGGACATTAGCCTCTATTAAAAGGAATGGGATAGGGGGCTGTAAACTGCAGAGGAGTCTCCTCTTCAGATAAGCATTCTTAGCTTCCTTAGTGTCTTTTCAGCTTTTTCACCAGGCACGTACCAATACAAAATAGTGGGATTTTCCCTAGTCATCACTGAATGAGTCTCTACTAACTACATGGATAAGAATTAGGCTTTTCAGCTCGTAGACTTTCCCTTCTTTCCAGTTTCTTGTATGCTTAGTTTCTTAAAGCATATATAACAAATTAGTGTAATTAGATACCCTTCTCCCTTGTGTGCAGTACATGCCGTTACACAGGTAAGTGTGTTTTGATTATTCATAGGAAGTGCTCATCTTTACTGCTGCATAGTGGAACCTTGGCGTTCTGGGGGTATTTGGATTTCTAGCATTTTAATTAAATAAGGTTTTCACTGCTATCTATAAGTAGAGTATTCCTCTGAAACCTTTTGTAAGCTAAAATGGCATAAAGTGAAATTACCTTATGACATATCTTGCTAACAGGTTCTCACAGTTCAGAGCAATGGTTCTTTACCTGAAATGCTAAATGCAGTTCCCAGGAAAGGAGCTTGACAATGCCATTCCCACAGCCTAGACACACCTCTATAATGGCTCTGCAAGAGAGCTGTTTTTCCCCACTTTTTCCTTTTTTTTGGTTAAAGTAGACTCAGCAGTGGGTGCCTGAGTGTTATAATCTGAAATATGCATACAGAAGAGCAAGTACCAGGAAAAGTTTGCTTAGTCAAAGAACTTAATAAGCCATTGTGGTTGTGCTCATTTGTGTCTGACTCAGTTGAGTCCGTCTGTGTCTCACCCATGGACTGTTGCCTGCTAAGCTTCTCTGTCCATGAGATTTTCTAGGCAAGAACACGAGTGGTTGCCAATTCCTGATCCAGGGATCGAACCCATGTCTCCCACATTGCCAGCAGATCCATTGAGCCGCCTGGGAAGCCTTAGGCAGTTCTGGTAAATGGTGCCGAAGTATACTACCCTCCGTGCAGGTTGTACCAACTTGCGAGTACCCATTACCTTACAGACTCACTCAATGAAGTAGTCAGACTTCAGTTAGCAATAGGTGAAAAATGACAAGAATTTTTTTGGGGATTTTTTTGATGACAGTGTGGTGGTGGTTTTTTGTTATGCTGCACTGGGTCTAGTTCCTGAACCTGGGTCCCCTGCCTTGGGAATGAGAAGTCTTAGCCACTGCAGTACCAGGGAAATCCGTTCATCTATTAAGAGTTATGAAATATATTTTAATATTTTGTGTTGATATGTTTGAACATTCATGTGCTGTTTATAAAAGAAAGTGAAAGTGAAGTCGCTGTCATGTCCGACTCTTTGCGACCCCATGGACTGTAGCTTACCAGGCTCCTCTGTCCATGGGACTTTCCAGGCAATAGTACTGGAGTGGAATGCCATTTCCTTCTCCAGGGGATCTTCCCGACACAGGGATTGAACCCAGGTCTCCCACATTGTATACAGACGCTTTACCGTCTGAGCCGCTAGGGAAGTCCATGAAAGTTTATGAAAGAGATGGGTAGAATATTCAAGAGAGCAATATAGAATCTTAAAATAATCATAAATATGCAGAAAAAGTCATGTGGAGAAAATGTTATTTTATTTATATATAATGTGATTATAAAAATTGCCACAAGAAATTTTTACATACATTAAAGACTGAGTTTTTCCTTTTTTGGTCTCCAGAGCTTTTTATGGTCTTAAATTATTAGCGGTAAGAGTTTTTTGTTCATGTGAGTTATGTCTGTTGATTGTAAGACCAAATAATTATTAAAATATTTGTATTTAAATGACAAGCCATTCCATGTTAATGCAATATTTTTGTGAAAAATAATTTCCAAAACAAAATGGCATTGTGTCATGGTTTTGCAAATTTCTTAACTTCTGGGTTTATGGAAGACAGCTGGCGTCTGATGTGTGCTTCTACATTCAGTCTGTCGCTGTGTCAAATATGTCCTGCACCCTCTGGGCACTTCGTTTTACACTCCCCAGAGAATGAACGTGAAGACAGCATCTCAGTAGCAACATGGCAAATGGCTTTCACTTGACAGATTGATTTTAAAATCTCAGGGACACCAAGGATTCCCAAATCAGTACCACTCTTCTAGCTCCTTTGCAAGGTTCCAGGTTCTTTGATATTTCATTTTTGTTTTTTTTTAATACATTTTTTGCCATGCTGCACAGCATATGGGATTTTGGTAAGTCCCCAGTATTTCCGTCTCTGAGATGTCCTCCCTTTCCATTCATCTGCTTCCTGTAGCTCTGGTGCATCTGTGCAATGCTTAGACTGGGAACCCTATATCTGAGGTCCTTCTTCCTTAGCATCCAAACACCTCTTGTTTAGTTTTGCTGCTGTAATAGGTTACCACAAAGTCTGTGACTTAAGTACATTCTCTTAGAGTTCTGGAGGTCAGAAGTCCAAAACCAGTTTCTGTGGGTTAGTGTCCGTCCATCTCCCATGACTTGGGATCCCTTCCTCCCAGGTGCTCCAGCCCAGGATCTTGTGTCTTATCACCTTTCTCTGACCCTCAATCTCTCAGACCAGTGTGATTACATCCTAACTGGAAAATCCAGGGATCTCCTTGTGAAGATAGTTTCTCCACTCACAATACTTCTGACACCAAAATGTGTGGATTTCCCCACACCAAGCAATTCTCCAGTTCTCTGCAGATACCAGCTGAATGGCCTACAGTCCCGTTCTGACCCTTTACTTGGAATTAGCATGGACCCAAAGATTAAGGCTCAGTCCCACAAGACTGCCCCTCACGTCAGATACCAATAACAAGTACTAGGTCCCTGGGTCAGACCCACACTTCAGTTTGAGCTACAAATAGAGGATTCTTACAAATCCATCCTCAGCTTTGATAGTTTGCTATAACAGCTCTCAAAACTCAGAGGAACACTTCACTTCCATTCACCAGTTTGCAATAAAAGGTACAACTCAGGAAGCCGTAAATGGAGCAAGGTACGTAAGGGTGGTGCTGGGAGCACTGTACCCTCTCTGGTTATACTATTCACTGTACCCTCTCTGGTTATACTATTTCCAGCACCTCTTGATTTGTTCATCAATCAAGAAGCTCATCAAATCTTTTTCAAGAGTTTTATATAGAGCTTGATCACTAGCACTAACCACCACTTACCTGCCTTTCCTTAAGTCTGGGTTGGGCTGAAATTCCCAGCTTTCTAATCCCTTGGTCTTTCTGGTGACCATCCCTATCCTGTTAACTCATTAACTTGGGTGTGGTCAAAAAGGGGCTTCCCTGGTAGCTCAGACCATAAAGAATCCACCTGCAACGTGGGAGACCTGGGGTTATTCCCTGGGTTGGGGAGATCCCCTGGAGGAGGAAATGGCTACCCACTCCAGTATTCTGACCAGGAAAATTCCATGGACAGAGGAGGCTGGCAGGCCCTAATCCATGGCGTCACAAGAGTGATCAAAAAGAGCTCCTTAGAAATAAAAGATACTCCCATCTCTCAGGAAATTGCATGGGCTTTAGGAGCTCTGTGCCAAGGACCCAGGGCAAAGACCAAATATATTTTTGTGTTATACTGTCTTCCCCATCTTGAGATCTTTCTTAAAAAAACATTTATTTATTTGGTTGCATCATGTCTTAGTTGCAGCACATGGGATCTTGCTGGTGTAGGCTTCTGCTTGTGGCTCGTGGGCTTAGTTACCCCCTGAGGCATGTGGGATCTTAGTTCCCCCACAAGGGATCTAACCCGCATCCCCTACATGGGAAGGTGGATTCTTAACCACTGGACCACCAGAGATGTCCCTCAAGATCTTTAACTTAATCACATCTGGGTCTTCCCCAGCCATCCAGTGGTTAGGACTCTGCTTCCACTGCAGGGATGGCAGGTTTGATCCCTGGTCAGGGAACCAAGATCCTGCAAGCAAAACACTTAATCACATCTGCCAAGTACTCTTTGCCATATAAAGTAATAGGCATGAGGTTGATGGATTAAGACAGGACACTTTTTGGGACCATTATGTAGCCTGCATCAAGCACCAAGCTCTGGTTACGTGGGTTTGGGGAGTATTCCTACTCTGGTCCAGAGCCTGATTACCACCTTTAGCAGTCCAAAGTGTTGAACACACCTCAGTGCTATGCTCCATGTATGTAATTCAAAATAAAAACAGTATGAAAGTAAGGAAAAGCAACTGTGTTCTGAATTTCCCATAGATTGTACTAGTATAAGACTGGAATTTCTTGGGGAAAGAAGTTATGGACTACTTCACTCAAAAACTGTTCATTGAATACAGGTCAATTGAAAATGGTATAGAGGTTCAAGTTGTAGCTTTGGAGATTCAATGGACTTGGATTTGAATCCTAACTTTGCTGCTATTCATTTACCTTTCAGGTAATCAATGTGATCCTAATGACAAAAGCTATTGTCCTGACTATGTGCCAAGCAGTTAAAGTGTATGCTTTTTTTTTTTAGAATTATATTTTTAATTATTTACCTTATTATTTTTTTGGTTGCGCTGGTCTTTGTTGCTACACGCAGACTTTCTCCAGTTGTGGTGTGGTGACTTCTCTTGTGGAGCATGGGCTCTAGGGTGCTCAGTCTCCAGTAGCTGCAGCATGCAGACTTAGTAGCTGTGGCATGTGGGATCTTTCCGGAACCGGGAATCGAACCCTTGTCCCCTGCATTGGCAGGCTTGTTCTTTTCCACTGTACCACCAGGGAAGTACGACAATTATTTTATTGTGGTAAATTATATATAACAAAACATACCATTTTAAACACTTTAAATATACAGTTTGGTGGCACTAAGAATTTAATATATTGGGCTCCCCTGGTGGCTCAGACAGTAAAGAATCCACCTGCAATGCAGGAGATCTGAGTTTGATCCCTGGGTTGGGAAGATCCTCTGGAGGAGGGCATGGCAACCCACTCCAGTATTCTTTCCTGGAGAATCCCCATGGACAGAGGAGCCTGGTGGGCTACAGTCGATGAGGTCGCAGAGCCAGACACAACTGAGTGACTAAGCATAGTACAACACAACACATTTAATATATATTTGTATACGTATTGATATATAGGTATTTGATTATGTAAATATTTAACATATTTTAAAATGTATTTAAGGTATACAGTCTAACAAGGGCATCTAAATTTTTATTAATAATTATTTAATTGCAGTTAAAATAGGTGGGCTTCCCAGGTGGCGCTAGTGGTAAAGGACCTGCGTGCCAATGCAGGATTTGTAAGAGGTCAGGAAGATCCCCTGAAGCGGGAAATGGCAACCTACTCCAATATTCCTGCCTGGAGAATCCCATGGACAGGGGAGCCTGGTGGGCTACAGTCCATGGGGTCACAAAGAGTTGGACACGACTGACACAGCTTAGCACAAAACAGGTACTACTGAGAAAGTATGCTGTGCAGAGAGATTGAGAAACAGAAGGACTTGTCATGTTTGGGGGAGCCAAGGAATTGCTCTTTGAGATAGCTGAGACCTGAAGGATGAATAAGAGTTTGTCAAGTGAAACAGGTGGGAAGTACAATCTAGGCCAGGGACTACCATGTGCAAAGACCCTGAGCAGGAACAACTGTACAAGGGCTAAAGAACCCGGAAGAACCCTGGGTAACTCTTAGATCAAGATTGGCTCTGGCCTAAGGAGAGTAAATCCTAAGAGTTCTCTTCACAAGGAAAAAACTTCTTTTTTCTTTTGTTTGTATATGGGATGAATGGATGTTTGATAAACTCGTTGTGATAATTACTTCATGATGTAAGTCAAATCATTATACTGTACACCTTAAACTTATACAACTGTGTGCTGTGCTTAGTTGCTCAGTTGTGTTTGACTTTGTAGCCCCATGAACTGTAGCCCACCAGGCTCCTCCATCCATGGGATTTTCCAGGCAAGAATATTGGAATCGGTTGCCATGCCTTCCTCCAGGGGATCTTCCCAACCCAAGCATCCAATTCAGGTCTCCCTTATTGTAGGCAGATTCTTTACCATCTGAGCCAGCAAAAAAAGCCCAAACTTATGTCAATTATATCTCAAAAAAAAAAAAAAAAAAAACACAAACACACACATACACACACAAAACCCTGAGCAAAAACATCCTGGACCAAAAAACCCCAAAAAAACCTTTAGGAGAACCTTCCTCATTTCTCAGATCAGGTCCCTGGGCTTCTCATCCCCTTTGGAATTACTTGTTTCCAGTCATTTTCCCATTCTAAGCTGGAGCGAGGAAAGATGCTTATCTCCTAGAGGGGAGGAGTGCCAAGCCTAACACTTTGCCACACTAGGAATACTGAATGAATGAAAAGATAACAGTGTTTGCTTTTTTTCTTGTGCAAACTCTAGGATTGTGCTTTTTGCCCGCTTTTCCTTTGTGGGGACTAGCTTTTTAAAATTGGAGGATAATTGTTTTACAATGTTGTGTTGGATTCTGCTGTGTAACAACGTGAATCAGCTATATGTGTACACATGTCCCCTCCCTATTGAATAAGGCCTCTGGTATCCACAAGGGGGCAAGAGAGGACGTGGCATCTTTTGGAACTCCAAGGTGCCGGATTCCTCCAATGACAATTGCACTTCTTGATGCTTTTCATCAATGTGGAGGCTCTTCCGTTGGAAACCGTAATTAAGGGAGCTCTCAGGAGAATTTCTCCCTCTGATTTTCAAATATCTTTTCTTTCAAATTCTTTTCTCCGATGCCTCATAGACCCTCCTATGAGCTGAGGGAATTTTCCTTAAAATAAATTAGAAAAAAAAGAGAGAAAACACAGCCAACCCTATCATTTGGAAAAAAGATTTTGAGTAGGTGTGCGTGTTTCCTCTTTGAGACTGTGATTAGCGAGATGGAAATAATCAATCTCCCCCACAGATTCTGTCGATGTAGGCATGTGTTTTTCCCTTGGTGTTTTGAAAGGCCTTAAAAATTAACATGGCTGCTTTGTTTAAAGCTATTTCAAGCTCTATTAAGGCTTATCAAGGACCACTTATCTCCACCCTACAGTTGTATTTTTGTGGGCCCGGTAAGGATTACAGACTCAATTTTAGACAGTCAGCTGGTGCAGGAAAGCTAGCAGAAGGGAGAGCTATTGCAAAATCCCAGAGGGGCCCCAGCTCAAGGCAAGGCCAGTGAACACCACGTCAGCAGCTGGGGCAGCGGGGAGACAGTCTCTACCAACAAGCTCGCTCTCTCTTGGGGAGATGCCTCCCAGGGGAAACTGAAGTCCAATCTACTCATGGCTTTTCTTCCTTCTTGTTCAGGCTTCTTTGCTTCCAACAGAGGGTTGTCTAGACAACACCTTTTCCTGCTCCTTTTCCTATCCCAAGCACCCATTCTCAAACAGAAGAGTGGAGAGGACAATTCCAAAGAAAATAAGTCATAAATCATAAACCTTTCCTTTTTATATGATTCCATGAATGGCTGTTTCCTGTATGCATGGTGTGTATGTGTGTGTGTGTATGTGTGATCTTAACTAAATTTGGATTCTCTGTATCCAGGCTTCTAGCATAAAATTCTTTTGAGCAGGGACTTTTTTCATCTTGCTGATCTGTTCTAGAGATTTCCAGTAAAAGGTCTCTTTTTCCATAGGGCTTCTATAAATATTAATTCATCAACTGCCTCTTCATGGTACGGTGGTAGTCATGCAGTCCAGTGACTAATTACTGTTGCTAAAATATTAAATAACCATTCATTATGCAGTCTAAAGACTTTTAGCTGTGGATATGTGCTGTTTTAATTCACTGAAGTGAAGGACAGTACGGACTGTCCCCAACCTAGAACGATTCGACTTATAGATTTTTCAACTTTACAGTGGTGGAAAACAGATATAGTTGATTTTGCTCAACTATAGACTAATGTAAGTGTTCTGAGCACCTTCAAGGTAGTGTAAGCTAAGCTATGAAGTACAGTGAGGCTTTCTATTTTTTATATTTTCAACTTACGATGGGTTTATCAGGACATAACTCCATCATAGATCAAGAAAGATTTGTAATTCCTGGGCATCTTGACTCCTTACCTTGAAATATAAACAATATGAGGAGGAGAATTATTTTGAACCACACAAGGCTATTTAGATTCCAAAACCTGAGCATTCAAAAATTGTGATGCCAGACACAATTGAAATGTCCTTTGACAGAGGAATGGATAAAGAAGATGTGGTACATATATACAATGGAATATTACTCAGCCATTAAAAAGAATGAAATAAGGCCATTTGCAGCAACATGGATAGACCTAGAGATTGTCATACTGAATGAAGGAAGTCAGACAGAGAAGATGAAATACTATATGACATCCCTTATATGTGAAATCTAAAAAGAAATGATGCAAATGAAATTGCTAGCAAAACAGAAAGAGACTCACAGACTCAGAGAATGAATTTGTGGTTGCTGGGTTGAAGGGATGGTTGGGGAGTTTGGAATGAACATGTACACATTGCTGTATTTAAAATGGATAACCAACAAGAATCTACTGCATAGCACTAGGAACTCTGCTCAATGTCATGTGGCAGCCTGGATGGGAGGGGAGTTTGGTATATGTATGGTTGAGTCCCTTTGCTGTTCACCTGAAATTATCACAACATTCTTAATTGACTATACACCAATACAAAAGAGAAAGTTTTTAAAAAAGAAAGCTGGGATTATAGAATCAAACAAACCTAGGTTCACATCTGAGATGTGATGTTTGCTGTCTGTGAGATATTGATTAAAGCATCCAACTGAGCCTTGGTTTCCTAGCTGAAAACAGGGGTAATAATATCTCCATTCTGTATACCTCCCAGGATTTGACACTTGCTAGGAGCTTAACACATGCATGGGGGATAAATATCCTGAAAATGAAATTAACAATTGTAAGGCACATGAGATTGTTACAGTGCAGTGTATATGAATTGCTTATTTGGGAGGGAGGCAGAAGAGGATGGAGCCAGTCAGGGATTCAAATCTCAATCCTGCCAATTTCTAGGTGGGTGCAAGTCACTTAATTCTGAGCTTCAGTTCCTTGTAAAATGCAAATATTAATGAATACTCAGAAGGATAGTATGATAGAGATATGAGTGGAGGTACCTCCATTCCTAGATGTTCAATAGATTTTTTTTTTTGCTTTTATCAAAAGTGATGCAAACTTGAGAAAGAAAATTTGGAAAACATTGCAAAGCACAAACCACTCATCTCCCAGTCAATGCACTGCTGTAAATGTAGTGCATCTCCTGTAAATGCACTGCTGAAATTTACCAAAATATTATCAGACATGATACTTTCCCTGTCTTGTCTTCTACATCTACAGTCATGCATGCATGTAATTTTAAAAATGCAGTCTTACAACAAACACAATTAAATTTCAAAATTTCTTTACTATTTTAGCCTGATTTTTTTCCATTTACCAATACATCAACATTCACTTGTGTTAACATTCTTCATAAGCATTATTCTGAATGGCATCATAATATTCTATGTTTCAGATATACCATTATAATAGTTAACCAGTCCCACATTGTTGGGTATTTAATCTGACTATAATTTTTCCTCTTACAAACGATACTAAGCTGCACATCCCTGTGTGTTCATCCTGGACTGTGAGTCTGATAATTTCCTTCAGACAACTTCCTCAAAGTTGAATTGCTGGATCAAAAAGTATGCTCTTTAATGTTCTCATTCATTCTTTCTTTATGAAAACTTTTATTTTTTAGAGCAGTTTTAGGTTCACACACACACAAAAAACTGAGGGTGCAGAAATTTCAGACATACTCCCTGCCCCCATGCATGCATAATCTCTCCCATTTTCACATGCCCCACCATGTGATACATTTGTCACAACTGATGAACCGAACTGGCACATCATAATGCCTAAAGTCCATATTTTACATTGTGGCTCCCTCTTGGTGTAGTATATTCTATGATTTTGGAAAAATGTATAATTCCATGTATACATGATTACTGTATTATACCGAGTACTATTCACTGCCATAAAAATTTCTGTGCTCTGCCTTTCTGCATCCTTTCCTTTCTGCATCCACTAGCTACCAATGATCTTTTTTATCATCTCCATAGTTTAGTCTTTTCCAAAATATGATATAATTGGAATCATACAGTGTATTGTCTTCTCATGGTTTGATAGTCATTTCGTCTTTGTGCTTAATAATATTCCGTTGTCCAGATGTACCACAGTTTATCTATCTATTCACTTCCTGAAGGGCATCTTGGTTTTGGCAATTATGAATAAAGCTGCTATAAACTTCCCTATGTAGGTTTTTTAAATTTTAAATTTATTTTAATTGGAGGATAATTGCTTTACAATATTATATTGGTTTCTGCCATACACCAACATGAATCAGTGATAGGTATACATATTTACCCTCTCTCTTCTACATCCCACCCTTCTAGACTGTCACAGAGCAGGTGATTTGGGCTGCCTGCCTCATACAGCAAGTTTCCACTGGCTATCTAATTTTATGGTAATATATACGTTTCAGTGCTACTTTCTCAGTTTGTCCCATCCTCTCCTCCCGCCACTGTGTCCACAGGTTGTTCTCTATGTCTGTGTCTCCACTGCTGCCCTTCAAATAGATTCATCGGTACCATTTTTCTAGATTTCATATATATGGTTAACACACAATCCTTGTTTTTCTGACTTACTTCACTGTGTGTAATAGGCTCTAGGTTCATCCTCCTCATTAGAACTGACTCAAATGCATTCCTTTTTATGGGCTGAGTAATATTCCACTGCGTATATGTACCACAACTTCTCTACCCATTTATTATGTATGAATGGATGTCTAGGCCTGTGCAGGTATTTTGGTGGACATATGCATTCAAGTCCTTTGATATCAAAGAGTGCTTTTTTTTTGAAGTATAAAAGCAATACAAAGATAATCTTACTTCAGCCATTCCAGGCTAGTCCTGCTCTGTGTGGCAATTCATATTAACAACTTAGTACATAGTCACCCATACATTTTTCTCTAAACACATAGTTCTTTCCTTCTTTTAATAAACGTGGGATGGCTGGCATATTTTTAAGGTGTATGTCAATCAGTGTTGAATAGTGATGGAATATAAGAATAATTTTAACTCCCTCTTGGAGCATTTATTAAGGGCCAGACACCAGACATTGTGACTGGTGCTTTATTTTCACCAGATTTTGAGTGCTTATTGGGTACAAGAATTTGTGGTGAATATGTAGCACCTACTGTGCGTTTCCACCAAGTGCTTATGAACAAATTGCAGCACCTACTGTGAGCCATATTTTTGCATATATCTTATTTAAACGTGCAAGCAGCCCGTGAACTTCCATGTGTCTGCCCAGGTGCTCACGGTGGGACTCGGGCCAGAGAGAGAGGGATGCACACGTGAGCAGAGGGGAGGAGAGCAGAGGAAGGCTGCCCTCTTCTCCTGGAGTAATGCAGAGGTAGGGCGCCCTGAAAGTGTAAAGGACGTGGGAGGTCACTCTGAGGGCAAGATGCAGAAAAAGGCTAGGCAGAGGTCCAGCCAACCTGGCTGTCCCCGGCCTTCGGTTGGTGGGCGGGGCCAGACGAGTGGGCCTGGCCGGTATTGTCCGCTCTGCGGGGCATGCCGGGAGCCCCGCCCCCAACATGGCGCCTCACTGACAGTTGGCTGCCTAGCGGCAGAGGCGGATCTTGTTCCTCAGGGCGGCGGCGGCGGCGGTGGCGACGGGGCCGGGGTCTCCGGGGCCAGGGGTGGGAGGATGGCAGCTCGGACCTCCTAGGGCGGAGCTGCACTGGCGAGGCGGCGAGCGGGGCGCTGCAGGCGGGCGCGGCGGCAGCTGCCATGGACTGGTGAACTCGGCGGCTCCTGCTCGCATCTCGCCGAGCCGAGCGGCTGCTCCTCACAGCCAACCCCTCAGCCGGGGCCATGGGCTCGTCGGCGGCCGCGGCGGCTGCGGCGGCTGCGGCCGCGGACTCGGCGCAGTGGCTCTCGGTGAAGGAGGAGACCATCTTCCTGCACGACGGGCTGATCCGGGTTACCGACCTCGCCGAGCTGCCCAGCGAGATCCTCGGGGCCCCGGAGGCCGCCGACACTGACCTAGAGGTGAGCGAGGCTGCCCCCCTGGCCTCTGCGATCAGATTAGCCCACCCGGCCCGCACCCCTGGGGTCGGGCCTTCTTTCCGCTTCACCCCGGACCCCGAGGGCCCCAGAAGGCTGCCCTGGCAGGTGTGTGTGAGTGGGCGCTGGGCAGGCAGGTGCGGGCCGCGGCGCTGGTCTGCAGACCACCCGGGGCCTCAGGCCCGCCGGGGATTTCATTTGTGGTTTCATTTTGAACATTCCGACTCCCAGCATTTTNGCTACCCCTCCCCACCTAAGGAATGCAGAAAGGGCTTTCCCAGTGACCCCTGGCCTGATATAGGCCACAGTCCTGGGGACGCTCGCAGCTGCAGCAGCCACCCCAGCTGAGGGAGGGGGGCACGCACGCCTAGGCAGGGCCCACTGCTGGGGCCAGCAGGAATGGGATGCCAGCCCCCCAGGGGGCAGGGTGCACAGGAATGAGAACCCCAGCAGGGCAGCAGGACTGGATCCCAGGGCACAGCTCTCCTCCTGGTTGGGGGAAAGCCAGAGGGCAGCACCGAATGTGGAGAGTCCTGTTTGTGCCAGGAGCAGTGGTCCCAACCCCCGCACCACAGCCAGCATGACTGGGCCCTGTGACCCCTTCCATGAAAGGAAGAGGAACCAGCACCCAGTGAGTGCCTACTGTGTGCACAGACTGTCCTAGTTAACCAGCCATCCTAGTTCACCTACACCTCCACCTGCTGACCCGGAACTCTGGCAGGTCACCCCAGCCAGCCTCCCTGTCCTCAACTTTTAAATGGGGCAATAACAGGACCAAGGTTTCTAGGCCTGGAAAAAATACACATAAGGGGGTTTCCCAAGACCTAGCCAGAGGGACAAGGCCCCTGGACCTGACCAGACAGCCCTGGCCAAGCCTCCCCACACAGGAATTATTTAGGTGCCTCTCCAGGCAGGAGGGGAGGGCAAGGTGGGGGGAGGCGACACGAGGCTGGGGCAGCCTCACATCCCACTCGGGCCGGCCCTCTCCCCAGGGATCACTCCAGGTCAGCGCTGTCTCTAAACTGAGATTAAATACACCCACCAGGCTGCTCTCCTGCATGCAGGGTGGATCCCGGGGACCCCAGCCCAGCACTGCTCTGGGAAGCTCCCATTTGCTCCCTGAAGGCTCCATCCAGCTCCCAGGCCCAGCTGTCCCCTGGGCTCACCTCTCCTTTTGCAAACCCGCTGGACATGGTGCCAGGGGGTGAGACAGTGACTGACACAGCCCCACAGGGTCCCTGGGGGTGCCCCCTCCCAGAGGGGCCCCGCTCAGCCTGCCCTCCAGGCTGCAGGGAATACAGCCCCCACTGCCCAGGTTTGGCATTTCTGGAGGGTGACAAGATCCCAGGCTCGAAACGTGTTTTCTGCATGAACAGACACTGGCACAAGGAGTGCCGGGTGCCAGCACCTCCCCCAGCTCAGCCTGAATCATCCCCTCCCGGCAGCCCCGGCAGGGGGCGGGGGCCAGGCTGGGGGCCCAGGGCCTAAAGACACAGGAGGCAGAGGCCATCCACCGATGGCTCGATCCACAGTTACAGGGGAGCTCTCTGCTCCGAGTGCAGGGGACCCTCTCCAGGCAGCCTTAGGACTGGGTAATGGTCCCACACCGCCAACCTACAGGGCTGCCCATGGCCCTTCTCCTGAGGAACGGTGAGGGTTACGGCTCCGGGGGTGAGCTTTGGCCCATGGAGCCAGTTCCTGGGGCTGAAGAGAAGCTACCAGGCAGGGGGCAGGGGGCTTCCAGGGAGCAGGAGTATATGGCCGGCACTGCCCCCAAAGCCATCTTCATAAGCCATATTCTTGGTGACAGTTTCTGGCCTGTTACAGAAGGTTGCAACCCATGGACATCCCCTCAAATAACTAGGGGGGTGGTGGCCCCTCTGAGCGCACACAGCTCTGGCCTTCAGACCCCCAGAGGAGCTGAGGCAGGCCCACCACTCCGTCTCCATCCAGAGATGGTGGGACCTGGGGATCGGGAGCCCGTGGCCCCTTGGCGATGTGGAGGCCAACAGATGCCTCCATCCTGGACCACCAGGCCCTGTCTGCCAACCGCTGCCTGGCACCCGGGGTCCTGCTTCCAGGGGCCGAGGGACAGGAACCCATGTCTTCTGGGGAGAGCAAGGAAGCCCCAGCTCGAGTGGAGCGATCGCCACCTTCTGGCAGGCTCCTCACCTTGGCTACAGGTTAACTCACTCACCCTGCCATCACCCACATCCCTTGTGACAGGTGAGGACACTGAGCTTGGGGAACCAGCATCCGGCCCAGGAACCCACAGCCCGGGGAGCTGCAGGTCCGGGAATGCTGGGAGATGGTGGGGCTCAGGACCAGGCTGTAGATTCACCCCTTTCCGTTTTCTAAAGGCTGCAGCAGGCCTCCCGGGAGGCCCTTGTCCTCACTGCTCGGGAAGGCAATTGGGAGCTCCCAGAAAAGTGGGCCATTTGGTGACTGGCCCAGAGCAACACCCTATGCTGAAAGGCCACCCAGGAAGGAAGGGAGCCTGGAGGACACGGAAGGTCTCCTGGGAGGCGGGAGGGGCAGGAGGCCCCGGCTTCACTCCAGATGGAGAGCCAGACCCTCAGCTCCAGCACGGGAAGGGGACAAGCCCCTCCGACCAGCCTCAGGATGCCGGCCACTGCCGGGAAGATGTTGTATACTCCCTTAGGGGCCCTGGTGGAGGCCGGGCTCCGCTGAGCTCTGGGTACAGAGAAGTGGCCACCTTCACCCAGGTTCCAAGACCTGCAGGCTACCGCAACCATCGCTCAGCCCCAGGCGCTCCGAAGCAGCAAAGGCCGAGGAGGGTGGTTCTTAAGGCAAGAGCCAAGTGGGGGGCGGTGGCAAGGGGGTCCCAGCTGGGATGGGGCAGAGAGCTACACACACAAACAGCCCCTCCTTTACTGCACTGCAGGCTATTACTTCCCCATTTCACAGGTGAAGACACTGAGGTTGAGTCCCTGCCTGAGGCCACAGAGGGGCTGGGAAACTGGAGCTGACCCAGGCCTTCCCACTCTGGGATGGGGCCCTCCCACCCCTCATCCCAGCCGTCCTGGGAGGGCAAGCCCAGAGCAGATGGTGCTCCCAGGAAGCAGAGCTCGCTGCAGACCTAGTCTCCACCCACCCCTGACCTGGTATCCTGTTTACAACAGGTATTTAGTAGCCCATACCTCTCTTGAGCCTGTGTTTTCCATGCTCTCAGCTAACACCTAAAGCCTGCTACACACAGTTCTGGGGCTGCAAGGGGCACACCAGGGCCAGAAGCACCTGGTCAGAGCAGCTGACTGAGGCACTAGAGCCACCAAACCGCTGGCTGCAGGGGTCAGGCCCTGATGTGGGGGCATTTGGGAGACTCCCCGCAGGGAGTGTTGTGACCAGTGGCCGGTGGGATCTGGGAGCAGCCATTCACAAAGAGGATGAAGCCCTGCCCAGGACCCACCCGGTCTCCACACCCCCAGGAGGCCAGGATCTCCAGGGCCCCCTCCACACCTCCCCGCAGCCTCTGGAGTCAGTTCGCATCCCGTCTCTCAGCCAAGGAGAGATGGGAGGGTGGGTGGTGTCGGAATCCAGCAGGCAGCCAGGCAGGGCTCCACAGCTGAGCAGCCCTGCTCATATGTCAGAGAACCCCATGCCAGCCCCGTCCTCAGCCTGGGGTCCCAGAGAGGTGAGATCCAGGCCCTGGCTCACAGGTGTCCATCAGTGGGTGCAGTGGACAGACAACACAATCAATGTGGTGTGCTGAATGGTGGCCCCCAAAAGATGTATCTACATCTCAGATCTTATTTGGAAAAAGTTGTTGCAGATGTAATCAAGTTAAGGATCTTGAGACAAGGCCATCCTGGATTACCCAAGGGAGCCTAAATCCAACAAGTGTCCTCATAAGAAGAGGGAGAACAGGACACAGAGGACCGGGCTGAGCGAGGACAGAGGCTGAGGCTGGAGGATGCAGCTGCAGGCTTCAGAGGGAGCAAGCTCCTGTTGACACCGTGACCTCAGACTTCCCACCTCCAGGACGTGTGAGAATAGCACCAGTAATTTGAAGCCCCCCAGTCTGTGGCCATTTGTTCCAGAAGCCCCAGGGCACTCATGCTACCCTCTGGGCTCGTGGGTTCAGGAAATGAGACACCTTCTTGAGGCCTCTGCCAGGGTCTTGACTGTCTGGGAGCCACCAGGACAAGGACCACCGCGGCCTTAGGCCCAGGAGCCCCTTTAAAGAATGACTCAGAGGACAGAGGCAGCTTGGGGACCAGGGGAGGCCAGGCAGAAGAACCAGTGCCTCGCTCAAGTCAGAGTTTCCCCAGGCTCTCCCTCCCTGTGTGAGAGGGCAGGGACACTTCAGAGCCTGCCCCTACCACCGCCCTCCCTGCCCTCCTAGGGTTGAGGTCTCAGTCATAAATGAAGCCCGGGGTCATAGTCATAGCCCACCCCTCAACTCACCCACAGGTGGTCCCCACCTCCTTCCATCACAGCTTTCCTGTCCGGCTCATGTGTCTCTGTGCTCCCCACACCCATCCAGCTGCTTGGTACCATTAACTGGTGGGACGAACCCGTGGTGGCTGCCCCCAATGTGCCAGCCATTCACCCTTTTCCCCGGGATCTGGGAGAGAAACCCTGTACAAGAGCCAGGGTCCATGCACGTCTCTGCAGGCCCCACAGGGATGGAGGCAGTGAAGTGGTTGCTGACAACACAGGATGAAGGCGAGGGGAGCCTTTCAGGGCCTTTCCCACACATTTTCAGGGCCGCCTGGATGGGCTTGTTTGCCATTCAGCCTGAGCCTCCTGGAGCCCCGGGCCGAACCTGTCTGATGCAGAGCAAGAGCTGCGAAAAGAGGCGTGAAGAGTCTGCTCTGATCTGCGGGGGTGGAGACCCTGCGATCAACCCCAGAGGCTGCTGGGAGCACAGAGTGGGGAAGAAGCAGGAAGAAGAGCCTTGGGGGGCAGACTGGGAGCAGAGTGGACCCCCAGGCCACTCTGCCCCAGAGGGATACATACACATACACACACACACAGCTGCCGGGGCTGGAAGCTACCATAGACCCAGGCCAGGTGAGCCCCAGGGAGCACATGCCCTCGGGCCGGGGCCCTTTCCCCGGGTCAGCCTGGGCTGGGTAGCCNCCCCCAGGCCACTCTGCCCCAGAGGGATACATACACATACACACACACACAGCTGCCGGGGCTGGAAGCTACCATAGACCCAGGCCAGGTGAGCCCCAGGGAGCACATGCCCTCGGGCCGGGGCCCTTTCCCCGGGTCAGCCTGGGCTGGGTAGCCAGGCGGCCTCCTTTGTCCCTTTGTGCTGGGCTGCGAAGGGACAAACTGGCTGGCTGTCGGCCATGCTGGAGACATCTCCCAGGAGCCCTCCCTCCCTGTTCCGTGGATGCGGGCCTGTTACACAACAGACCTAAGAATAATCCGGAGGGCGGGCAGTGCAGGGAGAAGGCCGTCCTGCCTCCCGGGACCCCTGGAGCTGCAGCAGGGGGTGGAGTCGATGGCGTGCAGGTCCTGCTGCCGCCCCAGGGCCAGGGTCTGTCTGGAGGCTCGGGGATACCCCGGGGCATGCCCACCCCCAGCACCTGGGAGACTGGGCAGTGGAGTCCTGACTCCCACCCCAACCTTGGCTCCGGGTCTGGCAGTTGGGAGGGGCAGGCAGAGCCCTAGAAGGCCCAGGGCCCTGTCTGTCCAGTGGCCCTTGGGGTCAAAAGTCCTGCTGGGCCGCAAGAAATCTGCAGGTTCAGTGGGTATGTGCCCCGAGCCCCTGAGGGCTGTCCTTTCCCAGCAGCTCCCAGTGTGCGGGGCCTGGGGGCTACAGTGGACATGGGTGCAGGACAGAGTAGGGGACAGTCGACCCAGCAGTGACAGGAGGGGAGCAGGTGGCAGGCCACCCATGGGTCCTGGGCTCCCTTCCTTCCAGGGAGCAGCCGGCAGGGCATGCAGGATAGTTACCAGCTAATGAAGTAGTCTAAATAAGTGCAAGGTAGCAGAATATATACAAATTGGCCCACAGCTCTTCATCTACTGCAGACATTAAAAATTAAAATCCAATTACAACTTGTATTGTCAAACCTGGCTATTGCCGCTTACGGCAACTGGTGTGCAGGGTGGGGGATTATGTAAGCTGAGCTCTCAGCTGCATGGAGTGAGGGCCTCGAGGAACCTCCTAGAGGGTCTGCAGGCATCTCTCCTACCCACTGGCCCCTCTGGCACCTAAGGGATCCCAGAGACCTGCCCCAAGTGCCAGCTGAGGGAGTCCCTGCCCGGCCACCCCCAGGAGGGGTCGCTGCCAGCCTGCTGGTCATCCTCCCAGTGCCCCCCAGCAGCCCCCTGACAGCAGCCGCATCAGCTCTGCCGGTGGCTGGGTGACAGGCCCAACCCCGGGGACCCCAGACCAGCCTTAGGCTCACTGCGCTCCCTGGACGCACCTCATACAAGAGGTCAAGGCCAGCAGACGCCCCCCCCCCCACCTCCAGGGCACCTCAGGCACAGCACACACTGCCTGGCCTGAGAAAGGGTGAGCCCTCTCCCACCACGGGCACAGGGTCACAGCCTCTGGTCAGGCACAGGCCAGGGCAGGGCCACAGAGCTGTTGGACTTTGGGAAAGGGGGCTGTGGGGACCCTTCAGACACGGTCCAAGGGCACAGGTTCCACCTGCCTCCCCGCACTTTCTGGAACCCTTGATCCTCCCCACAGGGCCACACAGAGGATGCGGCTATGGGTTAAATGCAGAGGGAATATGATGAGAGTGGGGGGGCTGCTTACCCCAGAATCCTAGGGGAGACAGGCCAGTTGGCTTCTGTTCTCACCACCCAGGAGAGGAAATGATGACCTCTGACCTCTGTGAACCCCTCTGGGGCTGCAGCTCTCTGACTGGGCTGGGGGCTCAGAGGACCCTGGCTGATCACAATGCTGCTATGAGTGCAGCCTTTGGGCCCCAGGTGCCCCGGTGTCACCTCTCGGGGGCCAGGCACAAAGGAACAGAGAGGACCCAGAGCCGGCACACTTCCCGTGGTGGAGAAGGCCATGGGGAGAGGCCAGCCTGGGCAGGGGGTCTGCGGTCACTCTGCAGATCAAGGGTCCCTGAGCAGGACAGGGTGGAAGAGAGGGGTGGGGAGGCCTTCTGCTTCCTGGGCTTCCTCCCTCTGCCAGCCACAGAGGTGTCCACATCCCCAAAATGACACTGGCCCCCTAGCTCCACTCACAGACCCCAGGCCCCAGGAAGGCCTGCTTCTCCCACCCCCATCAGCAGACCACTGGGCAGAGCTTTCCCTGAGCCTGGCTGTGTCCTGCCAGCCACAGCAGTGCCCACCTCATGAACCCCTGCCTGCCAGCACTGGGAGAGGCTGGCCCGAGGCCAGAAGCGGCACCTGCATCCCCAGGAGACACGCCAGCCCCCTCTCTGCGCAATGTCCACCCAGCACCCAAAAGGCAGGGCCCCTGTTGTGCCATCCACACCCAGCTAGAGAACGTGGCCTCTGGACCAGGGCTCTGGGAGCGCAGTGTCAGCTTAGACATCCATCCCCAACCAACGCAGGAAAGTTTGCAGGGGGCGGCCCCCGGATCCCGCAGCCCGCACCTGCAGCCTCCAAGAGAGCCCAGGACCTCTCCCGTACCGTCCTGCACCCATACCCCGGCCCGACCCCTCCAAGATCGTGGCCGAGGTCTGGACCTCAGACGCAGCTCGACCCAGCAGGCGGCGGCGGAGGCCGGCACGAGGNTTCTCAAGAGGCAGGTCAGGTGGTCTGGTATTCCCATCTCTTTCAGAATTTTCCAGTGTATTGTGATCCATATAGTCAAAGACTTTAGCATAGCTCCAATAGATGGTGTTAAAAAGTACCAAAGCAGGTATTAGGCAAAGCCACATATCCTAAAACAAGAAACTTCCCCCACACACTCAAACCTCTTACATTGCTTTTTTTGTGACTGTTTTCCTCTTTAATTTTGACCCTGAATTTTTTTTCATTTTAGATTGATTTTAATTGTGTAATAATATTCCCAGTGAATGCAGAGGAGTATAATTGAATGATACACAATTATACTTGTTCAGTGTTTGAAAAGCATATCTAGTGAGAACTGATGGTTCTGGTTATTGATTAGACTATTTTATACATATTTTCCTAGTATCTGAAAATGTAATGAGTCCAATATAAGTGAGCCAATAAATACTTTCATGATTATTTCTCTTTTGAGTTGCACATTTTAATAACATTCAGTTGGGATGGAAAATCATATAATCAACACAAAGCTGCCAGTCCGACATTGACTTTTTAGTCACCATTTTTTAGAGTAAAATACTAACTTAACTGACCTTTGAAATTAATAATAAAATGTATTCATCTAGTATCAACAGATCTACAGTTTAAATGTAAGCCAAATCAGGCAGACTTGAATATGTCTGGCAAACTGAAGAAACAGGCCATAGAATATGATTTACATCAGGGCTAAGAAGTGTACTGAGATTCAGGTACACGGTATATGAACTAGTGAGAAGACTGATGATAGAGGGGGAGAGAAGATGCTGAGTTCTGTACAGTGATATTCTCCAGACTGTAACTTCTTCTACTCCACTGGACCTCATGCTTCATATGAGGCCCTGTGACATGTATTTGTGCAAGGAGGAAGTTGAGATAAGTGAACTAACCATGAAGAGACATAGACTTAAACTAGGACTAGGCAAATGATCTATGAATAAATAGGTATCAAATGTGAAATCAAGATGGTCAAAGTGTTTCAAATGAGGATGTATGTATATAGCATTTTAAAAATCTTTATAACTGTTTAAACTTTTTGACTATTCTTAATTATGGATTAATGATCATTCCTAATGCTTCTTAAATTTTAAATAAAGAATTCACTTTATATATTTTTGATATAGAAATTCCTGACATTCTACAGATTAGGGGCATGAAAGAGAAAAAGAAAGAACAGAAAGTATAAAGCAGTATTTCATAAATAGTATGTAGAGATATATATCAGCCTTTTTATTATCCAAATGGAAAGAATTATCCCAGTTTAAATACTTGATTAATTAACTAATTTATTAATTAATTAAAGAAATAGCTTTGGCATATTAGAAACTCAGAAGGCAACGGTTCAGCAGATAAGATGCTTATTGGTTAAGGGTGTCCTTAGCTCATGCCTTTCTGAGCAACAGTGACTGACAGGAGACGTCATGCTCATGAGCACATGTAAGATGCCTTGGAAATATTTAGAAGGTTTATTTTGAGAGACTTCATTTCTTATATCTGAGGTTATAGGAAAGAGGCCATGACATCCTGGTTAATCCTATTATGACATCCTATCTGTAAACACAGGTGGAGAGGCTTGAAAAAAACAGATTTTCCTTAATCATTGTGGAAAAAAAAATACTCATCTCTTGGTTCTACAGAAAAAATCATATATATGTATATATAAATCCCTAATTCTTTTTTAAAATTCTTCATAATTATTTGCATCCACAAGCTGCTGGGGCAGATAATGACTGGCCCATTTAATCCCTCATGCCTTTTCTCCATCCTAATTTAACTGTTCCTAAACATATCAGCTGGACAGATTGCAAGGCATTTAGAAACCTGCTCTAGAAACAGTTATAGAAAAGTCTTACACATATTTTAGAACTCATTAATAAACAGAATTTCTCCATACAGGATGCCACCCAGAATTTAATGACAAACCAGCAATTAATGGAAGAGCCAACTGTTATGCAAAGTAGCTGAACCTGAATCTTTTACAAAGATAAGGATAGATTATGATTAATTTACCTGCTTTATTCTTTTTTACCTCACCGCACTACATGCTGTTTGTCAGAGTCTTGCTGTTCTGATTTTAGAGGTGTGGGGCCTTGGTTTGTTTTTTGGAAACCCTGGAGTACTCAGCATGCTACTGAGCCCTCAAGCTCTTATCACCACAGGCAAAGCTGTCAGTTCTAAGACACTGCTGAGGAGACTCTCAGGAAACAAGAAATGCAAAATAAACACTTTGTAGGGTAGAGGGTCAGATAATGCTGGAAAACTTATTAATGAAGGATTAAACATATAGAAATAATTCTCTGAGCCGCAAAACTTTATTAGCTACTCAAAAATATAGGATTAAAAGTAATCATGTTGATACAGTTTGAGAAATTATGGAAGCGTGTTTTGTTTTAGCTTAGCTAGTAAATATTCTCACGTTGTTCATCTTTCCTTAATCCTCTAACATTAATATAAGCAAATAGAATGCACATAGTTTTAGCACTTGTTTTTTTTATGTGTGGACATTGTGATAAATATTTTTAAACTCTAAGTTGAAAGTTTATTCATTTAGACAAAAGATAATTAGGAAGATGATGGAATGATAGAGGTTATTCTATAGAATAACTTTAGAAATTTAAAATAAATACTGACATACTATGTATTTTTTGAAATTTTCATTTCATCTCTTTTTTAATAGCAGGGCAAAAATCCTTACTGAAGTTATCCCTAAGGATTTGATGACTCACATGTATTACAGTCCTTGACATTGAACAACGTATGTTTATTTTTGTACATTAACTCACTTTTTTCCCCATAAAGCTTTAATTATCAGTTCATAACATGGGAAGACAGAAATCCAAAAATCAGGATTGAATTTTTCCATCCCTTTGGCTTTTTGTAGCAGTGTTGCTGTTGAATCAAGTAGAAGGATTGAGAAAGCACAAGAGTTGAAAAGTAACACAATAGGGCTAAGTTCACATCTTTCCTTTTTCTTTACCTGTATTTGATATTTTCTTACCAGACATGCTAACCTGTGTGTATTTCACTCTGGAACTGAATGACTGGTACTGACATTCTCCTAAAATTGTAGCTGTCCAGCCTTCAGACCATGGCGGACAGAGGATTTAACAAGCAACTCTGATGGGAGATCTGCCTGCTTTGGTTTAATCTGCTTCTCATCCTCTCCTATTGTTGCTGTATCGAAACTTTGGCAGATCTTATGTCCGTGGACTGGTGCTGCTGTTTATCCTTCTTAAGTATATTAGTAGGGAGGCAAAAGCTTTCCTGTAAACTACCTTCCCCCCACCCCCCGCCCCAATATGGCATCCAACTCTTCCTCATTCTGAATTGGAATGTTCCCCTTCTTTAACAATAATCCTTTCATTTCCCATTGTTTCTTTACAGTTTTTATTCGGCTTGAAGATTCAGATACTTTCCTCTCATGTAGTGTCTCGGGTTGGACAGGGATGAGGGATGGAAGTAAGCATCCTTTGCTATTTGTTTACTTGTTTTATCCTTTGTATATAAGAACTATACATTGAAATGCTGTTTTGGACATTTAAAAAGATTAGTTTTATTTCATAATTATTCTACTATGTCATTAAATATTCTTTGACAATGTCAGTTTAATGTATTGTAATAGTCCATTTCTTCTCATGTGACTTGGATTTGGCAATCTTTTCAAGGTCCCATGTAAATTGCAATGGAGGTGACAGCTTTGCCAATCAAGATTACTTTGATTCTCTTGTTACTTGAATTTACATGTCATTTTTCAATGATACCTTCCTAGACAAATATTGAAATTAAAATTAAAAACCCAGTTTGCTTTAAGAGTGCAGATATACAGATGCATGAGCCAAATCCAGATATTCCTCAGGATTTTAAACTTGAATTATTTCAGCTCCTCCAGGGAATTTACTGTGACTTACTATCATACTTGGATATTATTCCCTTGCTCACACTACAGTGATGATATAAAATTTCTCATATTACTGAATATTCTTAAGTATGTAACAATGTGGAAGCAAACAATTTTCTCAACAGTTTGTACTCTCATGAGTTAGTGACTGTATTTTGTTCAAACAGGTATCATCAGAGACTGGAACATTATAGGCATATATTTTATATTTGCAAAATTGCTGAAACTGACTTCTACATCTAACACGTTAGGAAATCTAAACAGTTTAACCTTGGTAGCATCAGCTTCATTATACGTAATACCATTAAACTTTCTTCCAAATGTGTTATATCAGTCAGGGTCTTAGCAGAATTACAGGGGTATATTCATTTGGAATTATAGAGATAATTCAATGAAGATATTATTTACAGAGTTGTGGAAAGGGTTAAGAGAACAAACTATTGAGTAAACTGAGAACTAGCTTTAGCCAGAAGTCATTTCTTCCCTAGCCCTGGAAAGACAATAGGGATAATGGAAAAATTCTGTCTCTAGATGCAAGTGTAGATGGAACCATGGAAGAGAGTACACAACAAATCTGCCACTAAGGTCCAAAGTGAAGAAATATCACAATATTTCTTGTGATACTTCCTGCCCTCAAGTCTTTTCTGCTGATGCATCCCTTGCTAATTCAACCAGAAGCTGGAGGGTAATGGCTCCCAGTGATGCAGTCTATAAAGATTATCTTCCTGGGGTACAGAATAAAGAAGAGAAGGTACAAATTGTGAATTAAGTGGGAAAAAATTATAGTTATTATAGAAGAAATAAACTCAATGTTATTTATGAAGAATTATATTATTTAAAATGTGATATAAAATTATGTTATTGAATGTACTTACATATATATGTGTGTGTGTGTATATGTTTATACACACATATATTAGGAAGAAATTGAAAGCAGATGCAAATAAACCAGGAGGCTTACAGCCCAACATTGTTGTTATTATTTTTTCACATTTAAAAACATTTCTTTCAGAATGAATTAAATTTATATCCATCATCATTATTATTAGGATAACAAGAATAGTACCAGCTCTTTAATTTTAATGAATACTTTAAATGTTCATATCTATGACCAACAATCACCCTATATTTTTATTTTGGCCTACTATTTTCAGAAAAATTGCAAAATAGCAATTTTCACTTTNTCATCATTATTATTAGGATAACAAGAATAGTACCAGCTCTTTAATTTTAATGAATACTTTAAATGTTCATATCTATGACCAACAATCACCCTATATTTTTATTTTGGCCTACTATTTTCAGAAAAATTGCAAAATAGCAATTTTCACTTTTTGTAAATTGAAATTATTAACCTTTATTGACTTTCCCACATATTTTAAGTCTTATTTAATTTCTCTTGTAAGTTTGCATGACAAGGATTACATCAGACATCATCGTGAGTCATCTTAAAAGTTTTAGGTCTTTGTAAATTTGTGAGCATTGGACATCAGTCAGTCAGTCAATCAGTCATGTCCAACTGTTTGCGACCCCATGGACTGTAGCCCACCAGGCTCCTGTCCATGAAATTTTCCAGACAAGAATACTGGAGTGGGTTGTCATTTCCTACTCCAGGAGATCTTCCCTACCTAAAGATCAAACCTGCAGCTCATGTGTCTCCTGAACTGGCAGACAGACCATCTAGGATGTCCAGTTGATTTTTAATGACTTGTGTATACTTCAACAAGAAACAACAGAGAAATTATTTTCAGCATTATTACATCATATTAATGTCACTAGCTTCATGCTTAGACCCCGTATATCCATGGAAGGTAGCAGTGCTTTTATCTCTGTATCTGTTTTGTAGGTCTGTTTGCCTGTTTCACTTTATTCTCTAAGAGGTTCTCAACACCTGGAAAGTCTGACAACTGTTTGCAACCCAAGAAATACTCTAAGGCTTAAATAAATAATTGCTTAAAATAGCTTATCTTTCTCTGCCACTACACATTGAAATTTTCTCATTAGACTCACTTGATTAGTATGCCCAATCCTGAGACCAATATTGTGGCTAAGAGAATAAGTTGTCTACTTGATTGACATGACTTTACCTTTATGATCTGGGGAAAAAGATATGCCACGGTGACTTTCAACCATAGGGAATGAAAGATTGCAAGAAATAAAAATACATCAGTCCTGCTTAAGAAGACTGGCGTGTTGATATCAAAGATAGCATAGGGGTAAGTTTTAAGAGCAGAAGAAAGCCATTAGTACTATAATTCAAAATGGTCAATGGTCAGATGATTCAATGGCAGGTGAGATTAAGGGTAACTCAGGAAATGGTAAATATAACATTTTATGCTTTTTAGACAACAATCATAAATAACGATTGGAGTAACACTTTAAATCTTTCAGAGCCAAGCTCACTCTTCCTTCTGATATTTTCCTTCATATAAGAAGTTCACTCAGCCTTCAGGAAAAAAATCTTTTTTAATGTGTACATATGCGTGTGTGTATGTATGTACATACAAGCTAACGTAAGTATAAGCTAACGTAAATCAACATGGTATGCATTTAGACAGACCCACGCTAAATGAGATTATGGATTTTTTAAACCTCCAACAGTATCTAGCACATAGAATATACTCAATAATTTTTTAGCAGAGCATTCTTGAATAAATAAATCAATAAGACAAATGTTCCATATATGACCATGAACTGCAAAGATTGTTTCCAGTGTATTCATTCTTATATGAAATAGTTTCTTATATGTTGTAAACTTTTTTTTAATAAGCTAAATCCCTAAAGGTGATAAACTTTAAAATTAATCTAATTCTTTTCTCATTTCCCTTTATTCATTTTTAAAGTAACATTTAAAATATTTTACATGTTGAAGTATTAATATAAGATCAAAAGCAAGATTTAAAACATATGGTACTCTCTTTTAATTATATTTTTTCTCTTTCTACTCTGCTTGCTCTTTTACTTATGGGAGGTGAAACCAATTCTTATTTTAACTTTTTTTTAGTGCTAGTATATTCAGAATGAACTAGATTGGCTTCATTTTACCAAACACAATCACATTCATTCATTTTATATAAGTACATTTTGATAATAGTTTCACCACCCTAAATTGTTTTGTACAGACACAAAACACTGCCATTTAACTTAATTTTCCCATCTTTACTAAAATATTTGGCAGCTATGACAGGATAAAATTTGCTTTGTTCCACATACTGTAACTAAGATGTTCTGATGTTACATGAAATTTCTAATGTCTAATTTCTGATGCATGTATTTTACATGAACTTTCAGGCATAAGTCACTAGATACGAGTATGAAGTAATTAAATAAATTGAAAATGATATAGTTTCTCTATACTGGGCAGGACAAAACCATCATTTTATATTTTTCAATGGATGGGTAATATAAATCAGACCACACTTTAAAATGCCAAGCTTCTATTGTGAAATAATTTAGTAGAAATTAAATGCTTAATTTCATTGGATGAGCATGTGACCATCTTACCTCAAAAGACATTTCTCTCAACTGCAAACTGTTCAAAAAAGAAAAATTCCTTGTTTAAAATTAAATTTTCTATAACATTTATAGAAGTATTATTTTCATTTTGTTCATTATTTATAAGTGCCTGATATTGTGATAAAACATTGGATATGTTTATGATTGCAAAACAAATATGTGTTCAGTTTTCTTTACAGAGAATGGAGGAAAAGAGGTCATTTCTCTATTCTGAAAAATTTTGCCCTCTTGCTATCCTATTCCTTAAAAATACAATATTTTTAGTCTCTATGTTCAGGATATAGATCTGTCACTAATACACATACGACGAGTGCATAGCTTCTGATGTGACCTTTTTCTAAAGAAACTGTTCCCAGACACTGTCTGTCAGGCATCCTGTCTCAGCAATCTCAAGATATGAACTCAGCTGGCAAAAGGCTTTATTATGGGAAACTTTGCAGATTGTTCTCATCGGTCTTAAGGCATTTCAAAGCCTACACAACTGCAAATTTGTTTTATCTGCTCTTTTATCCCCCAGTAAAGATTAGCTGAGGTCTAGGAAGTATTATGAGTCTCATAAAGCTTTGAGTGCTTTTACACTGAACTTGGAATGAATCCAGATATATCTATTTTTGGCTTATCAACTGAAAGTATCATACAAAAACTGAAGTGATTCAAAAATCTTCAACCATCTTTAGGACTAAAGCACTCATTCTTCCAGCTCTTCAGAGTACAGTCTCTCAGCTGAGTCTCTCTAAAGAAATTTACTCTAACAACCTTAGCAAGATTATGTGTCCTTCTGGAAATGCAACCCATGTCCAATGACTGGCCAACAAGCAGTGGTTAGATGGCTTGAGACTCCCTCCATTCACAACATTGCTTAAGGGTAATCTTAGCTCTAGCAGGGTTGTCTGAGATCTTCTCTCCATGCAGCTCTAATTATCCCTGTTTTGCCCTGTTTTTATTACTGTTTCATAGATATTATACCTGAAAGCAATAAACTTCTTGCATACAAATCTCTGCATCAGAGACTATTTCCCAGAGAAGCTGACAAGCAGCGCAACTTATTTAATGTAAGACACAAATTGTTTAATGTAAGCACAACTTATTTAATGCATCTGCTGCTTCACAAAACCTTGAAATTTTCCATCAGTAGTTTCAGTATATGAAATTATATTGGACAAAATGAAATTTGGAGACCAATTTTGAATGGTATTATCAGAGGAACTAAGTATATTTTTTCCTTGATTCACTTTTAAAGTATTGTTATTATTCTAAGCCATAGATTCAAATAATTCATTTTGAGGCTTTTTCTTTATAATTGTTTAATCCACTTCTATGTATGTGTTCGTGGGGTTCTCAAGGCAAGAATACTGAAGTGGTTTGCCATTCCCTTCTCCAGTGGACCACATTTNTTTAAAGTATTGTTATTATTCTAAGCCATAGATTCAAATAATTCATTTTGAGGCTTTTTCTTTATAATTGTTTAATCCACTTCTATGTATGTGTTCGTGGGGTTCTCAAGGCAAGAATACTGAAGTGGTTTGCCATTCCCTTCTCCAGTGGACCACATTTTGTCAGAACTCCACTATGACCCATCCGTCTTGGGTGGCCCTACACGGCATAACTCATAGTTTCACTCAGTTAGACAAGGCTGTGATCTGTTTGGTCAGTTTGGTTAGTTTTCTGTGACTGTAGTTTTCATTCTGTCTGCCCTCTAATGAATAAGGATAAGAGGCTTCTGGAAGCTTCCTGATGGAAGAGACTGACTGTGGGAGAATCTGGGTCTTGTTCTGATGGTTGGGGCCATGCTTAGTAAATGTTTAATCTGGTTTTCTGTTGAAGGATGGGGCTGTGTTCCCTCCCTGTTGTTTGGCATGAGGCCAAACTATGGTAGGTGTAATGAAGGTAATGGTGACCTCCTTCAAAAGGACTTGTGCACTGCTGCACTCAGTGCCCCTGACCCTGTAGCAGGCCACTGTTGACCCATGCCTCTGCCAGAGACTCCTGGACACTCACAGGCAAGTCTGGCTCAGTCTCTTGTGGGGAAACTCTTCCATTCTCCTGGTTTCTGGTACACACAAGGTTTTGTTTGTGCCCTCCAAGTGTCCATTTCCCTAGTCCTGTGGAAGTTCTGTAATCACATCCCACTGGCCTCCAAAATAAAATTCCCTGAGGGTTCTCAGTCCCTTTGCCGAATCCCCAGGTTGAGCATCTGTCATGGGTCCTAGAACTTTCTTAAAAGTGTGAGAATTTCTTTGGTATAATTGTTCTGCGGTTTGTGGGTCATCTGCTTGGTAGCTCTATGGTGGGACCTCCAAGGAGGCTTATGTCACACGCTGTGTGACCCAGATCTGCTGCAGCTAGAGTCCTTGTCCCCAGAGCAGACCACTGCTGACCTGTGCCTCCACAGGTGACACTCAACACTCAAAGGTAGATCTGGCTCAGTTCCTGTGAGATCTCTGGCCCCTGGTGCACACAAGATTTTGTTATATTTGAGCTCACTGAGCATCGCAGGTAGGTACAGGGTTTGATTCTAAACACTATTTTGCCCCTCCCACCATCTTATTGGGGCTTCTCTTTGCCCTTGGATGTCGGGTATATTTTTTTGGTGGGATCCAGCATTCTCCTATTGATGGTTGTTCAGAGGCAAGTTTCAGTTTTGAAATTCTCGCATGAGAAGATAGGTGCAGATACTTCTACTCCACCATCTAGTTTAGTAAGGATCAGGGGGACTTTTGGCAATGATTACAATAGCAGAACCTCAGATATGAAAATGATACCATCCTTATGACAGAAAATGAAGAGGAACTAAAGAACTTCTTGATGAAGGTGAAGAGGAGAATGAAAAACTTGGCTTAAAGCTCAACATTCAAAAAACTAAGATCATGGCATCTGGTCCCATCACTTCATGGCAAATAGTTGGGGAAACAATGGAAAGAGTGACAGACTTTATTTTCTTGGGCTCCAAAATCACTGCATATGTTGACTGCAGACATGAAATTAAAAGACACTTGCTCCTTGGAAGAAAAGATATGACCAACCTAGATACCATATTAAAAGGCAAAGACATTACTTTGCCAACAAAGTTCTGTCTAGTCAAAGCTATGGTTTTTCCAGTAATCATGTATGGATGTGAGAGTTGGACCATAAAGAAAGCTGAGGGCTGAATAATTGATCTTTTTGAACTATGATGTTGGAGAAGACTCTTAAGAGTCTCTTGGACTGAAAGGAGATCCAACCAGTTAATGATAAAGGAAATCAGTTCAGAATATTCATTAGAGGACTGATGCTGAAGCTCCAGTACTTTGACCATCTGATGCAAAGAACTGACTCGTTGTAAAAGACCCTGCTCATGGGCAAGGTTGAAGGTAGGAGGAGAAGGGGATGACAGAGGATGAGATGGTTGGATGGCATCACTGACTCAATGGACATGAGTTTGAATAAGCTCCAGGAGTTGGTGATGGATAGGTAAGCCTGGTGTGCTGCAGTCCATGGGGTTGCAAAGAGTCAGAGTCAACTGAGTGACTCAGCTAAGTGAACTGATGTGTGTGTGTGTGTGTGTGTGTGTGTGTGTGTGTGCACGTGCATGTGAGTGTGTGGAGGTGGAAAATTTGGTTTAAAATAGCAGCTCCTAAATTGTACAAATATTGAACTCAATTATATCATCCATTTTAGCCTGTGCCTAAAAGACATTCCTTTCATGTTATTGATTTTAAAAAAATTTAAGTTAAATAGAAGTTTAAAAATATTTGGAGGCTTAGTGTCTTCTTTTCCTTGGTTCAGCTGTGAGCATTTTTTCCTATCTGTTCTGTGTTTCTTATTCTGAAGGCTTCCTTCAAATTTTAGCAAATTAGCTCCAGGAAGGTACTAATTTACCATTCCATCAGCAGCATAGGAGAGAGGTCATATTACAATGTTAACTATTTGCCATATTATCTTATTTTTTGTTTGTTAAATGGGTGCAATGCAGATTATTTACCTGTCTAAAAGTAACTATTCAAATTGAAAATATTTGTACATTGACATTTAACAAAATGATAGAATGACCCATGGGCCCCTGCTACAATATAAATTAACATAAAAATCACTCCTAAACTCTACCTTGGTTAGTGTCTCATAGTTGCTCAAGGGAGGGCATATCAATCCCAAATNTCCCTTGTATGTTACTTTTTGCTTCTCCCTTGCTGCTTTTAATATTCTTTCTTTGTGTTTAGTCTTTGTTAGTTTGATTAAAATGTGTCTTGGGATGTTTCTCCTTGGGTTTATCCTGTATGGGACTCTTTGTGCCTCTTGGATTGATTGACTATTTCCTTTTCCATGTTGGGGAAATTTTCAACTATAATCTCTTCAAAAAATTTTTCATACCCTTTCTTTTTCTCTTCTTCTTCAGGGACCCCTATAATTTGAATGTTGGTGCATTTGATATGGTCCCACAGGTTTTGAGACTGTCCTCAGCTCTTTTCATTCTTTTGTACTTTATTCTGCTCTTCAGAAGTTATTTCCACCATTTTATCTTCCAGCTCACTGATTGATTTTTCTGCTTCAGATATTCTGCTATTGATTCCTTCTAGAGTATTTTTAATTTCAGTAATTGTGTTGTTTGTCTCTGTATGCTTTTTCTTTAATTCTTCTAGGTCTTTGTTAGTTGATTCTTGCATTTTCCCCATTTTGTTTTCAAGGTTTTTGATCATCTTTGCCATCATTATTCTGAATTATTTTTCAGGTAATTTTCCTATTTCCCTTTCATTTATTTGGACTTCCATGTTTCTAGTTTCTACTACATTGCTTTCTCAGTTTGTTTCTTCATTTGGGCAGTATTTCTCTGCCTTTTCATTAAAAAAAAAAAAAATTTTGTTGTGTTTGAGGTCTCTTTTTCCCAGCCTTCAAAGAAAGTTGAATTCTTTCCTTGAAGAAGGTTGAATTCTTTCTTCCTTTTGGTTTCTGCCCTCCTAAGGCTGGTCCAGTGGTTTGTGTGAGCTTCACATAGGGTAAGANAAAAAAAAAAAAAGAAGAGTAGTGACATTCCTGAAACTAGAAATGCTATCCTACAACTTTAAAAAGAAATTAGCATACACTTGTGGTTATTTAGTCTATGACAAATGAAGCAAGGATATACAATGGAGAAAAGAGAGTCTCTTCTGTAAGTGGTGCCTGCAGAACTGGACAGCTACATGTAAAAGAATGAGATTAGAACATTCTCTAACACCATATACAAAAATGAACTCAAAATGGATTAAAGACCTAAATGTAAGGTGGGAAACCATAAAACTAGAAGAAAACATAGGCAGAACACTTTTTGACATAAATTATATCAGTATTTGTTCGGATTGTCTCCTGAAGCAAAGGAAATGAAAGCAAAAATAAACAAATGGAACAAAATTAAACTTAAAACTTTTGTATAGCAAAGGAAACCATTGACAAAATGAAAAGACAACTTACTGAGTGGGAGAAAATATTTACAAACAATATAAACAATAGGTGGTTAATCTCCAAAATACATACACATCTCAACATCAAAAAACAATCTTATTTAGAAATAGGCAAAAGACCTGAAAAGGCATTTTTCCAAAGGGGAAATGCATGTGGCCAGTAGGCATGTGAAGAGATGCTCAAAAATGATCAGGGAAAAGAAAACTAAAACTACAATGAAATATCACTTCAGGTCTGTCATAATGGTTATCATCAAAAGAACACAAATAACAAATGTTGATGAGAATGTGGAGAAAAGAGAATCCTCATACACTGTCAGTGGAAATGTAAATGGGTGAAGCCACTGTGAAAACAGTATAGAGGTTTCTCAAGAAAACCAAAAATGGAACTGATGTATAACCCAGCAGTTCCACTCCTGAGTATATAGTCGAAAACAACTGAAAACACTAATTTGAAAAAATATATGTACCCCAGTGTTCAGGACAGCATAATTTATAGTAGTCAAGACATGGAACTAATCTAAGTGTCCATCAATGGATGAATGGATAAAAAACACATGGTATATACATATAAATAATATGAAATACTACTCAGACATTAAAAAGGAATGAAATTTTACCATTTAAAGCACCATGGATAGACTTGGAGGGTATTATGCTAAGTGAATTAAGTTGGATGGAGAAAGACAAATGCTATATGATATCATTTATAAGTGGAATCTAAAAAATACAACAAATGAGTGACTATAACTAAAAAAGAAGTAGACTCACAGAGAGCAGGCCGGTAGTTACCAGTGGGGTTAGAGACAGAGGGTAGGGACTAAGAGATACAAACTACTGTGTATAAAATAAGCTACAAGGATATATTGTACAACACAGGGAATATAACTGATATTTTATAACTGTAAATGGAGTATAAACTTTAAAAATTGTGAGTATGGACTTCTCTTTTCACTCAGTAGTAAAGAACCTGCCTGCTAATGCAGGAGACACTGGTTCAATCCCTGATCGGGGAAGATCCCTGAAAAAAAGAAAGAAAGAAAATTGTGAGTATACTTGCAACCTATATAATATTGCACATTAACTACATTTCAATTTTAAAAAGTACTTTGTTGAGACAGGGAAAAAAATAGCAAGTGAAACTACGTTCTCAAACCAGCTTTAGCTTGGGATATGACAATAATGTCTGACATTTACCTGTGATAATGAGTGTTAAAAGCTTCTTTTTAGAGCTCCCTTGGTAGCTCAACTGGTAAGAAGTCTCCTGGGCAACCCTGGTTCTATTCACAGGTTGAGAAGATCCCCTGGAGATGGGATAGGCTACCAACTCCAGTATTCTTAGGCTTCCCTAGTGGCTCAGCTGGTAAAGAATCTACCTGAAATGCAGGAGACCTGAGTTTGACTCCTATGGCTACCCACTCCAGTATTCTGGCCTGAAGAATTTCACAGGCTGTATAGTCTATGGTTTCTGAGAATTGGATATGACTAGAGACTTTCACTTTCTTTCTTTCTATATTTCTTTTTTTTTTAGGTGCCTGATATAAGTTTATCTTTTATTTTGAATTTTAGGAAAAATAGCATTTTATTGAAAGAGTAATCAAGCATTGTGATATTTGTACCCTCAACCCTGCTCTGAAATTATATTCTTACCACTTTTCATGGTAATCTGTTGTTCCATCATTTAAAAAGATTACTAGAAACAAATTTTATTACAATGTTATACAACTTAATTTTCTTCCCCTACCAGCCCACACCTATATATTTTCCCTTACATCATCCTCTCCATATTTATTGCATATTTATCACTCCACCATTTTTAATGTTGTGCTCAAGCCCTGCTTAGTCACAAAAAATATCCCTGACAAGTTCAGGTTCAG
>SJYV01016880.1:587256-631308 GCA_006410875.1 Neotragus pygmaeus | reverse complement strand
TTCCAGCCCAGCATTTCTCATGATGTACTCTGCATATAAGATAAATAAGCAGGGTGACAGTATACAGCCTTGACGTACTCCTTTTCCTATTTGGAACCAGTCTGTTGTTCCATGTCCAGTTCTAACTATTGCTTCCTGGCCTGCATATAGGCTTCTCAAGAGTCAGGTCCGGTGATCTGGTATTCCCATCTCTTGAAGAATTTTCCACAGTTTATTGTCACTCTCTATAGCTACACAACATAACTCAGTGAACTAAAGCAAGAATAAATGTTTACTTTCCTCTCGCAGTTTCTTGGGTCAGGAATTTGGAGCTGCCGTGGTTTAGCAGTTCTGGCTCTATGAATTTGCATAGGGTCCACCAGGTGGACTTACTAAATTCTCATAAAATATTGTTGATATTTCTCACAAAACAGAAAGCTTTGGGGAGGAAAAGAAATACTTTTGTTTCCTATGGCATCAATATATGATGCACAATATTACAAACAGGAGATACTAAACCTAATCATGTTGCCTAATGACCATCAGTATAGGACTCAACTTTTTCTGCTGAAACTGATATAGCTACACAGGGTTTTAACTCTTCTTGTTGGAAAGCTAAAGTCCCAAACCAAAGAAATCACAAGATATAAGATTATCATCTGGAATTTTTTCAGTTCTGAAAACTCTTGAGTTTTTCCCTTAATAACATTGTTGGATCCATAAAAGAGATTTTATGGATTCTCCCTGAAAGGAAAGTGAAATGAAGTCACTCAGTCATGTTCAACTCTTTGCGACCCTCTGGACTGTAGCCCACCAGGCTCCTCAATCCATGGGGTTCTCCAGGCAAGAGTAGTGGAGTGGGTTGCCATTTTCTTCTCCAGGGGATCTTCCTGACCCAGGAACCGAACCCAGGTCTCCTGCATTGCAGGCAAACACTTTAACCTCTGAGCCACCAGGGAAAGGGATATTAAGATGAGTTTTTGGCATGTGGTACATGGTACACAGGACTCAATGTCAGCTTAAACCAATCATTCCAATCATTTTTCTTTTCTATCACTGATAGAGAAGTAATCATGGAATCTTGGCACACATTTTATTTCATTGTAAAAGTTGTCTCAAAAGACATTTTGTCTTAAAAACAAAACCACCGCGATAACAACAACCCTATACGCAAGGCAGCAGAAGAGACACAGATGCAAAGAACAGGCGAAAGAGCTGTGGATTCGATCCTTGGGCTAGGAAGATCCCCTGCAGAAGAGCGTGGCAACCTCTTACAGGTTTAAAAATATGTAATACTTCTTATATATATGAAGTGGGAGAAGGTGAGGGTGGGATGATTTGAGAGAATAGCACTGAAATGTGTATATTACCATATGGAAAATAGATGACCAGTGCAAGTTCGATTAATGAATCAGGGCCACTCAAAACCGGCCCTGTGGGACAACCCAGAGGGATAGGATGGGGAGGGAGGTGGGAGGGAGGCCAGGATGAGGGACACGTGCACCTGTGGCTGACTCATGTCGGTGTATGGCAAAAACCTTCACAGTTTTGTAAGGTAATTATCCTCCAATTAAAATTAATTAATTAAAAAATAAAACTACCTAGTTGGGAAATCTAACACTTGTGTCATTGTTCCTTTCTCTCTGCAATGATTCTGAAGATCACAAAAGCACTTCTTCCATCAATGATAAGGAGAAACCATGGCCACATTGTCACGGTGGCTTCAGTGTGCGGCCATGGAGTGACTCCTTATCTTATTCCGTATTGGTAAGTATTACTTTCCAGCAGTGTGATATATTTTTACACTTGTAAGTATTTGCATACATCCATGCTAAGTCACTTCAGTCCTGTCCAACTCTTTGAGACCCCATGGACTATAGCCCACCAGGCTCCTCTATCCATGGTATTCCCCAGGCAAGAATATTGAAGTGGGTTGCTATGCCCTTCTCCAGGGGATCTTCCCAACCCAAGGACTGAACCCGTAGCTCTTTCATCTCCTGCATTGAAAAGCAGGTTCTTTACCACTAGTGCTACCTGAGAAGCCCCTTGAAGGGTTTATTAGACCTCAGATTCCAATCTTCCTAACAGGTAATTCATTTCATTTTTAAATTCTTTTCAGAGAGCTAGAATTATGTTTTATTCATTTTTGAATCTTCTTACAACAAAAAAATCAAATGTCTTGCAAAAAATAAAAACTAAAGAAATTCCATACAGTTAATTCAGATCTATAGAATATATATAGTAATTTGGAATAAACTCCTAAAAATGACTTCTCCTAAAATAATGAAACTCATCATCATTTAAAATATTTTTAAATTTCTGAAAACTCCTCTACACAGCAATGAAAGAAGAGTATTACCAAGGATGTTTCCATTGTATCCTGGAATGAGTAGATGTTCATAAAAGAAATGAGGAATTCACAGGTTAAGAAGCAAAACATACAGATAAGTCCAAATGAACATAAGTCTGTGCAATGGCCCTTGTGCCCAAAAAAAGCTAAACAGAGTGGCCACCAGAGCAAAACATTTTCCAGTGTGCTTGTGTCATGAGAGACTGTGTCTGTGTGTGTGTGAGAGAAAGAGAGAGAGAGAGAGGCAGAGAAAGAGAGAGAAATATTGAGAGAAAGCCTCTACCATATTAAAAGATGCAGATAGCATACTCCATGCTCTACCAAGGACACGGGCTTCCCTGCTGGCTCAGTGATAAAGAAATACCGGCCAATGTAGGAGAAGAGGGTTTGATCCTGGGTTGGGAAGATCCCCTAGAGGAGAAAATGGTAACCCACTCCACTATTCTAGTCTGGAAAATCCCATGGACAGAGGGGCCTGGCAGACTACAGTCCATGGGGTCACAAAAGAGTTGAACACAACTTACCGACTAAACAACAACAAACAACAGACAACTGGGATATAAAAAGAAGAAGGTAAGAAGGCCTTCAGTTCAGTTCAGTTGCTCAGTCGTGTCCTACTTTTTGCAACCCCATGAATCGCAGCACACCAGGCCTCCCTGTCCATCACCAACTCCCGCAGTTCACTCAAACTCATGTCCATTGAGTCAGTGATGCCATCCAGCNACTTTCTATTATTTACAGATTTCAATAAACAGTTTAGCTTATATACCAATCTTTTTGAAATTTCTACCCTCTTATCTGAGGAATTACTTTATTTTTCCTATCTCCTAAATTTATTTTATTAGGCATGTATGAAAGTTTCAGAATTCCAAAAGACAGGCATCAAACAGGAGTTTTAAAAATGTTCATGGAAAAGGAAATTAATTTTAAAAGTAAATTAGATATTATCTTCATTGATTTTTTCAGGCCTCTTCAGGTGAATTTTTTCTCTCTCTGGATCTGAAAAGAAAAGACTGATCTGTTTCAGGAGCAACTCATGATGAGAAGCTCAGTCATAGATTAGCTCCCAGATTACTGGGTTTTTTTCCCAGGGTGAAAATGACATGGCCATTGCTCAGTAAGCAAGAGGATTAACAGCAATAACATTCAACTCAAATTTCTCATTTGGGGTATGAATATAATGCTTCCTCAGTGCTCCAGTAAAATTTTTATTTTTATAAAACCTGTGCATATTCCCTTAAATTATAAAGCAAGACTGAATCATCTTTCAGAAAGGGCCTATTATAGCTGAAAAAATTGAGGAGTCTTTTATTCTGGGGCTGTAACAAACACAAACACCATAACTCCCATAACTCTAACTTCATTCCACACCAAATTAACACTAGTTTTCTTTTTTGAAAAAAGTCTCTAGGTGACTACTGAGCTGTTGAATTAAAAATGCACTTGGTGACTAGAAGCTGAAATTTCTTATTTATGCTGCACATTTTACACGTCTTTGCTGAAATTTTCAACTTATATAACCATTGGCTCTGTGTGTTTGTGTGCATGTGTAAGANTACTGAGCTGTTGAATTAAAAATGCACTTGGTGACTAGAAGCTGAAATTTCTTATTTATGCTGCACATTTTACACGTCTTTGCTGAAATTTTCAACTTATATAACCATTGGCTCTGTGTGTTTGTGTGCATGTGTAAGATTTTGATAATGGCAATAATTAAAGGTGTTCTTGTGTGACAAAAGAAGGGTGGTCACATTGTCACCAGCATATTCCATATCTGTGTAACCCAAATAAAATTTCAAATTACAGGCTTTTACTGAATAAATGCAAATATCTGTAGATTTATTTTTAAACTGTGATTGAATCCTTTTTCTGTATTAGTGACAATAAACAACCTCCTGTAGTTTTTCATTTTTTTCTCTCTCAATATCTTTGACCTTTGTCCTTTACTTTGTTTCCTTCTGAGTCATTTGTGTTCCTGATAGTAACATATCCATTCCTCTTTTGTGAATCATTGATGGCTGAAATAGATCTTTAGAGGGAGACATTATAATATACAGTGATAAAATGTACAAAACAATAAAAAAAACTGGATTTGGAGTCATAAATATTGTATTAATTTTTCCATTAAGTTAAGCTTCTCTTTTTTCCACTTTACTATAAACTAGATTATTCCACTTACCTGCTAGGATTTTAAGTGGTAAGTATTTACTTGACACATAGTAGCACTTCATGGCAAATAGTTGGGGAAAAGATGGAAACAGTGACACGCTTTATTTTCTTGGACTCCAAAATCACTGTGAGTAGTGACTGCAGCCATGAAATTAAAAGACACTTACTCCTTGGAAGAAAAGCCATGACAAACCTAGACAGTATATTAAAAAGCAGAGACATCATTTTGTTGACAATGGTCCGTCTAGTCAAACCTTTGGTTTTTCTAGTAGTCATGTACAGATGTAAGAGTTGGACCATAAAGAAGGCTGAGCACCAAAGAATTGATGCTTTAAAAATATGGTATTGGAGAAGACTCTTGAGAGTCTCTTGGACAGCAAGGAAGTCAAACCAGTCAACCCTAAAGGAGAACAGTCCTGAGTGTTCATTGGAAGGACTGATGCTGAAGCTAAAGCTCCAGTCCTCTGGGCACCTGATGGGAAGAGCTGACACATTTGAAAAGACCCTGATGCTGGGAAAGATTGAAGGCAGGAGGAGAATGGGGCAACACAGGACAAGATGGTTGGATGGCATCACCAACTCAATTGACATGAGTTTGAGCAAACTCAGAGAGGTAGTGAAGGACAGGGAAGTCTGGTCTGCTGCAGTCCATGGAGTCGCAAAGAGTCAGACATGACTTAGCAATTGAACAACAGCAACAGTGATTATCAGTTTTTATTTCTTCACTTTTGTCGTACATTTTATATGGAATTTATTATCACAGTAATTAATGACACACAAGATGTCCAATTTCTTACAGAGAAATGAATTGTGAAAAGTGAAGTAGAAAGCCTACTACCAATTTTATTGGAAGTCAATTTTGAGTAAAAATAAGCATTCAACATTCAGAAAATATCTTCAATACAGTTTATGGTGCAATATTTGATAATATTCTATTGTCCATTACCTAAATTCAATGTATTATTCGTGTTGTGGTTTTATGTTTACTTTAAACTGTCACTAATATGTGAACCTTAGAATTGAATCCCACTGCTCCTAAAGTAGATCGTCCATCATTACTTCAATTGTAGTTTGAATTTTAACTTCTGAACTGATATTCTTGAAGACACCACCTTTTTCAGTCTTAGTTTTGACTTAAATATAATAGATGGGCAATGTAAGCAGATAGACTGGAATCCTAAAAATGAAACAAAAGGAAATGTAAAAAATAAAAAAGTGTGGCAGAAATGTAGAATGCCTTTGATGGTACACTTGTTTGAAAGTGCTCATTAGTACACTGAATGCAGCCAAGTAAAGGATCTCCGATCTAATCGCAAAGTATCTTCAAAATCAAAAAGGAAAGAAAACGGAGACTGAGAAAAATAAGAGAATATCCAAACACCATGGGATACCACAAAAGCTGTCAGTTTAGTCCAGTTCAGTTGCTCAGTAGTGTCCGACGCTTTGCATCCTCATGAATTGCAGCACGCCAGGCCTCCCTATCCATCATCAACTTGCGGAGTTCACTCAGACTCACATCCATCGAGTCGCTGATAACCATCCAGCCAGCTCATCCTCTGTCATCCCCTTCTGNTCAGTAGTGTCCGACGCTTTGCATCCTCATGAATTGCAGCACGCCAGGCCTCCCTATCCATCATCAACTTGCGGAGTTCACTCAGACTCACATCCATCGAGTCGCTGATAACCATCCAGCCAGCTCATCCTCTGTCATCCCCTTCTGCTCCTGCCCCCAATCCCTCCCAGCATCAAAGTCTTTTCCAGTGAGTCAACTCTTCACATGAGGTGGCCAAAGTACTAGAGTTTCAGCTTCAGCATCATTCCTTCCAAGAACACCCAGGGCTGATCTCCTTTAGAATGGACTGGTTGGATCTCCTTGCAGTCAAAGGACTCTCAAGAGTCTTCTGCAACACCACAGTTCAAAAGTAACAATTCTTTGGCACTCAGCTTTCTTCACAGTCCAACTTTCACATCCATACATGACTACTGGAAAAACAATAGCCTGGACTAGACAGACCTTGTTGGCAAAGTAATGTCTCTACTTTTGAATATGCTGTCTAGGTTGGTCATAACTTTTCTTCCAAGNTTCCCTCAATGTTGACGGCTGCCGAATGATCAGGGTGGTGTTTGCTGAAAGTTGAGGGGGGGGTACCATGGCAATTTCTTAAACTAATAAATCAATGATGAAGTTTGATGTATCGAGTGACTCTTAATTTTCAATTGAAATTTTTCTATAGCACACAATGCTGTTTGATAGCATTTTACCCACAGTAGAGTTTGTTTCAAAACTGGATTCAATCCTCTTAAACTATGTTGCTGCTTCATCAACCAAGTCAATATTATAGCCTAGATTTTTTGTTATTTTCAACAATTTTCACAGCCTCTTCATTATGAATAAATTCCATTTCACTCAAGAAACCACTTTCTTGCTCATCCCTAACAAGTAACTCTTCATCCATTCAAATGTTATCATGAGATTACTGTAATTCAGTTAAATCTTTAGGTTCCACTTCTAATTTTAGCTCTTTTGCTGCTTCCACCACACTCACAGTTATTTCCTTCACTGAACTCTTGAACCTCTCAAAGTTACCTATGAGGGTTGGAATCAATTTTTTTTTTTTTGAGTTCCTGTTAATGTTGATATTCTGACCTCTTACCATGAATGACAAATATTCTTAATGGCATTTGGACTGGTAAATCCTTTCCAGAAGGTTTTCAGCTTACTTTTCCCAGACCCAACAGAACAATCACTATCTATGGCAGCTATAGCCTTATGAAATGTATTTTTTAAGGGACAGGGCTTGAAAGTTGAAATTACTCCTTGATCTGTGGGCGATAGAACGGATATTGTGTTAGCAGGCATGAAAACAACATGAATCTCATTGTACATCTTCATCAAAGCTCTTGGGTGACAAGTGCATTGTTAATGAGCAGTAATATTTTGAAAGGAATCTTTTTCCTAAGCAGTAGGTCTCAATAGTGAGCTAAAAGTATTCTGCAAATCATGTAATCAACAGACTGCTGTCATCTAGGCTTTGTTGTTCTATTTACAGAGGACAAACAGAGTAGATTTAGCATAATTATTAGGATCCTAGGATTTTCAAGATAGTAAATGAGCACTGCCTTCAACTTTAAGTCATCAGCTGCATTACCCGCTAACAAGAGGGTCAGTCTGCATTTTGAATCTTTGAAGGCAGACACTGACTTCTCCTCTCCAGCTATGAAAGTCCTTAACAGCATCTTCTTAACATAAGGCTACACTGGAAATCTGTTGTGCAGTGCATCAACCTTCATTATCTTAGCTAGATCTTCTGGATAACTTGCTGCAGCTTCTACATCAACACTTGCTGCTTCACCTTGCACTGTGATGCTATGCTATGGAGATAGGTTGATTCCTTAAACCTCATAAAGCAAGTTCTGTTAGCTTTAAACTTTATCTCTGTAGCTTCCTCAACTCTCAGCTTTCATAGAAATGAAAAGCACTAAGGCCTTGCTCTGGATTAGGCTNGCTATGCTATGGAGATAGGTTGATTCCTTAAACCTCATAAAGCAAGTTCTGTTAGCTTTAAACTTTATCTCTGTAGCTTCCTCAACTCTCAGCTTTCATAGAAATGAAAAGCACTAAGGCCTTGCTCTGGATTAGGCTTTAGCTTAAGGGAATATTGTGATTGGTTTGATCTATGCAAGCCACTATAACTTTTTCCAATCAGCAATAAGATTGTTTTGCTTTCTTGTCATTCAGATGTTCTCTGGAGTATCATTTTTAATTTTCTTCCATAGATTTTCATTTGCATTTACAACTTGGCTTACTGTTTGGCACAACAGGTCTAGTTTTTGACCTATATCAACTTTTGACAAAGCTTCCTCACTAAGCTTAATAATCTCTAGCTTTTGATTTAAATTGGAGAGATGTGGAACTCTTCCTTCCACTTGAATACTTAAGAGGCTACTGTAGGGTTATTAATTGGCCTAATTTCAATATTGTTTTGTCTCAGGGAACAGGGAGACTGAAGGAGAGGGAGATAGGAGAACAGCCAATTAGAGAAGCAGTCAGAATACATGCAACATTAATTTCTTCATCTCATATGGGTATGGTCCTGGTGTCCCAAAACAAGTACATTAGTAACATCAAAGATCACTGATTAGAGATCACCATAAAAAATATAATAATAATTAAAAACTTTGAAATACTGCGAGAATTATTATCAAAACTTGGCACACAGAGATAAAGTGAGAAAATGTGGTTAGAAAAATAGTGCCAATAGACTTGCTTAATCCAAGGGTTGCCACAAATTTTCACTCTCTAAGAAATGCAATATATGTGAAGTGCAATAAAGTGAAGACCAATAAAATGAGGTATGCTTGTATTACAAGCAGGGAGAAAGGACAAAACCAAGGTATACAGGTGGTATATTGTAATGACATCTTTAGGAGGGCGTGTAGTAAGTCATTGTGGATGGGTAGATGTATGGATTATTCAGAGGATTAATACAGGGAAAGGGTCAGCTACTTTAGACTTAAATATGAAGCAAGGCACCTAAAATTTAGCTTAAATATCTGGGTTCTTCAAATAGGATCTCCTAAGGGAGATCAGTCCTGGGTGTTCACTGGAAGGACTGATGCTGAAGCTGAAACTCCAATACTTGGGCCACCTGATGTGAAGAGCTGACTAATCTGAAAAGACACTGATGCTGGGAAAGATTGAGGGCAGGAGGAGAAGGGGACAACAGAGGATGAGATGATTNCTTTTGAACTGTGGTGTTGGAGAAGACTCTTGCGAGTCCCGTGGACTGCAAGGAGATCCAACCAGTCCATCCTAAAGGAGATAGTCCTGAGTGTTCACTGGAAGGACTGATATTGAAGCAGAAACTTCAATATTTTGGCCACCTGATGTGAACAGCTGACTCATTTGAAAAGACCCTGATGCTAGGAAAGAGTGAAGGCGGGAGAAAAAGGGGACAACAGAGGATGGGATGGTTGGATGGCATCACTGACTCAATGGACATGGATTTGGTAAACTCTGGGAGTTAGTGATGGACAGGGAGGCCTGGCGTGCTGCAGTCCACGGGGTCCAAAGAGTCGGACACAACTGAGCGACTGACCTGAACAGAACTGAACTCATTCCAATATTCTGACCTGAAGAATTGTATGAACTGTATAGTTCATGGGGTTGTGAAGAGTAGGGCGACTGAGCGACTTTCACGTCACTCACTTGATTACTTAGAAGAATCTAAAATGTATACACTTCCCAAAAAAGAGGTATTACCAAAGATAAGTTTTATCTAAGTGGTTCCATCTGAATGTCAGGGCAAATATCTGCTTTTCTTCTTATTGTTCTGTGTGTGAGACTCCTGTCCTTGAAGTCCCTGCCCAGACCTCATTCCTTAATTAAGAATGTTACATATGCCTTTCGTGTATGTGGGGTTCCTTTATTTATGAAATAATTTTATTTTCTCCTCTTAATCTTTCTCATGTCAATTTAATTCTTAAAACTTCCAGAAGAACCTAAAAACATAGAGGAAAATTCTTTGTCCCCAATGTAAGTTAGTCAACGTAAAGACAATAGTGAAAAGAAACAAAACAGAGGAAAGATTGAAGACAAAATGAGAAGAGTGTGGCAGAGGATGGGATAATGTCACCAACTCAATGGACATGAATTTGAGCTAACTCTAGGAGATAGTGAGGATAAAGGAGCCTAGCGCCCCACGGGCCAGGGGGTTGCAAAGACTAGTACACAACTTGGCAACTGAACAATAACAAGAAACAGAGGAAGGATGGGAAGATGTCCAGCGGATATAATAACCAAGCTGAGCCCAAACACCACGTTAAAATAAGCCAGGAGTCAGGAACAGAAAAGAATATTGTGAATGCTTTTGAGGAATTTAAAGAAATACAGTATGAACTGACCAAAAGGTGAGAAGAGAATCCTGCTGCGGCTGCTGCTGCTGCTAAGTCGCTTCAGCCGTGTCCAACTGTGCGACCCCACAGACGGCAGCCCATTGGGCTCCGCCATCCCTGGGATTCTCCAGGCAAGAACACTGGAGTGGGTTGCCATTTCCTTCTCCAATGCATGAAAGTGAAAAGTGAAAGTGAAGTTGCTCAGTTGTGTCTGACTCAGCGACCCCATGAACTGCAGCCTACCAGGCTCCTCTGTCCATGGGAGTTTCCAGGCAAAAGTACTGGAGTGGGATGCCATTGCCTTCTCCTAAAGAATCCTGAGTGACACCCTACTTACAGGTTAGAAGGGAAAAAAAAAAACCACACACACAAAGCATAATTATTCGGCATAAGTCTGAAGGAGTGGAGAAATGGCACAGTAAAAATGGAAATACCCCTCATTCTATTTCATTCAGAGATAGTATCTTCTCTGTGTTATATCAGAAAGAGTAACCCCAACATCTGCTTGCAAACAGAAAAATCTGAGATCCGATTTATCAAACTGCTGGCAGGATAATTTCTTGACCATTTGAGTAGGTCAAAATAGAAGATATTAGTGTCTCTTTCTTCTTCTATTTATTTCATCTGATTACTCATAGGACTTCCCTGGTGGTTCAGACTGTAAAGCGTCTGCCAACAATGTGGGAGACTTGGGTTCAATCCCTAGGTCAGGAAGATCTCCTAGAGAAGGAAATGGCAATCCATTCCAGTATTCTTGCCTGGAAAATTCCATGGACAGAGGAGTCTGGTAAGCCACAGTCTATGGTGTCGCAAAGAGCCAGACACGACTTAGTGACTTCACTTTAAACTTAAAAAAAAATAGGAAAGTATATTGGGCTTACATGTGGCATTATTGGTAAAAAATTCATCAACCAATGCAGGAGACATAAGAATGCAGTTCAGTCCCTGGGTTGGAAATATCCCATGAAGGAGGAAATGGCAACCCACGCCAATACTCTTGACAGAAGAATTCCATGGACAGAGGAATCTGGCACACTATAGGTCATAGGGTTTCAGAGTTTGGCACAACTGGGCAATGTTTGAGCACCACTACCACCACGTATCATAAAAGGCATTGTGAAGTGATAGTCGTTCAGTTGTGTCCAACTCTTTGCAATCCCGTGGACCATACAGTCCATGCAATTCTCCAAGCCAGAATGCTGGAATGGGTAGCCTTTCCCTTCTCCAGGGGATCTTCCCATCCCACGGACTGAACCCAGGTCCCCCACATAGGAGGCGAATTCTTTACTGTCTGAGCCACAAGGGAAGCCCAAGACTAATGTAGTGGGTAGCCTATGCCTTCTCCAGCAGATTTTCCCAACCCAGGAATCAAACAGGGGTCTTCTGCATTGCAGGCAGATTTTTTATCCACTGAGCTATCAGGGAAGCCCCCAAAAGGCATTGAAATTGCTGTTAAAAATTAGGAGTGCCCTTTTCTCCACGTCCCCTCCATCATTTATTGTTTGTTGATATTATGATGATGGCCATTCTGACCAGTGTGAGGTGATATTTCATTGCAGTTTGATGCATATTTCTCTAATAATGAACAGTGTTACATATTTTTTTGTGTGTGTGTTTAGTAGTTATCAGTATGTCTTTTAGCAGAAATGTCTATTTAAGTCTTTGCCCACTTTTCGATTGGGCTGTTTGTTTTTATGTTACTGAGTTGCATAAGCTGCTTGTATATTTTGGAACTATGAAAGACAGTATGAAGATTCCTTAAAAAATTAGTAATAAAACTACCATATGGCCCAACAATCCCAATACTGGGCATATAACCTGAGAAAACCAAAACTAAAAAAGACATATACCCAATATTTATTGCAGCACTATTTACAATAGCTAGGAAAAGGAAGCAACTTAGTTATCCATCAACACATGAATAGATAAAGAAGTTCTGGTACATATATACAATGGAATATTCAGTTCATTTCAGTTTAGTTGCACAGTCCTGTCCAACTATTTGTGACTCCATGAACTGCAAGTACACCAGGCTGCCCTGTCCATCACCAAATCCTGGAGCTTGAACAAACTCAGGTCCATTGGTCAGTGATGCCATCCAACCATCTCATCCTCTGTAATTCCCTTCTTCTGCTTTCAATCTTTCCCAGCCTCAAGGTCTTTTCCAATGAGCAGTTTTTCACATCAGGTGGTCCAAGTTTTGGACCTTCAACTTCAGTGTTAGTCCTTCCAGTGAATATTCAATAATGATTTCCCTTAGGATTGAATGGCTTGAGCTCCTTGAAGTCCAAGGGACTCTCAGGAGGCTTCTCCAACACCACAATTCAAAAGCACCAATTCTTAGGCACTCAGCTTTCTTTATGGTCCAACCATCACATCCATACATGACTACTGGAAAAACCATAGCATTGGCTAGATGGGATTTCATCAGTGAAGTAATGTCTGTGCTTTTTAATATGCTGTCTTGGTTGGCCATAGCTTTTCTTCCAAGAAGCAAACATCTTTTAATTTCAAGGCTGCAGTCATCATCTGCAGTGATTTTGGAGCCCAAGAAAACAAAGTCTGTCACTTTTTCCATTGTTTCCCCATCTATTTGCCATGAAGTGATGGAACCAGATGCTATGATTTTAGTTTCTTGAATGTTGAGTTCTAGGCCAGCTTTTTAATTCTCTTCTTTCACTTTCATCAAGATGCTGTTTAGTTCCTCTTCACTTTTGCCATGAGGGTAGTGTCATTTTCATATCTGAGGTTGTGAAATTTCTTCTGGCAATCTTTATTCCACAGTGTGCTTCATCAAACCTGGCATTTCACATGACATACTCTGCATGTAAATTAAATAAGGAGGATGACAATATAGAGCCTTGGAGTACTCCTTTCCCAATTTGGAACAGTCTGTTGTTCCATGTCCATGTTGCTTCTTGACCTGCATACAGATTTTTCAGGAGGCAGGTCAGGTAATCTGGTATTACCATCTTTTTCAGAATTTTCCACCATTTCTTGTGATCCACACAGTCAAAGGTATTGGTCTAATAAATAAAGCAGAACTAGATGCTTTTCTTGAACTCCCTTGCTTTTTCTATGTTCCAATGAATGTTGGAAATTTGACCTCTGGTTCCTCTGCCTTTCCTAAATCCAGGTTGAACATCTGGAAGTTCATTGTGCACATACTGTTGAAGACTGACTTGGAGAATTTTGAGCATTCTTTTCCTACTCTGTGAGGTGAGTGCATTGATCGCTGAAGAAGGCTTTCTTACTTCTTCTTGCTATTCTTTGAAACTCTGCATTCAGATTCTTATATCTTTCCTTTCCTCCTTTGTTTTTTGCCTCTCTTCTTTTCACAGCTATTTGTAAGGCCTTCCCAGACAGTCATTTTGCTTTTTGTATTTCTTTTCCATGGGGATGGTCTTGATCCCTGTCTCCTGTACAATGTCATGAACCTCATTCCATAGTTCATCAGGCACTCTATCTATCAGATCTAGGCCCTTAAATCTATTTCTCACTTCCATTGTTTAATCATAAGGGATTTGATTTAGGTCATACCTGAATGGTCTAGTGGTTTCCCCTACTTTCTTCAATTTAAGTCTGAATTTGGAAATAAGGAGTTCATGATCTGAGCCACAGTCAGCTCCTTGTCTTGTTTTCATTGACTGTATAGAGCTTCTTCTTCTTTGGCTACAAAGAGGATAATCAATCTGATTTCAGTGTTGACCATCTGGTGATGTCTATGTGTAGAGTCTTGTGTTGTTGGAAGAGGGTGTTTGCTATGACCAGTGCATTTTCTTGGCAAAACTCTATTAGTCTTTGCCCTGCTTCATTCTGCATTCCAAGGCCAAATTTGCCTATTACTCCAGGTGTTTCTTGACTTCCTACTTTTGCATTCCAGTCCCCTATAATGAAAGTACATCTTTGGGGTGTTAGTTCTAAAAGGTCTTGAAAGTCTTCATAAAACCATTCAACTTCAGCTTCTTCAGCATTACTGGTTGGGGCATAGACTTGGATTATTGTGATATTGAATGGTTTGCCTTGGACAAACAGAGATCATTCTGTCGTTTATGAGACTGCATCCAAGTACTGCATTTCAGGAAATCACCCCTTCCCTCTTGAACCCTGAAGTGGTCCTTCACACCTTTGCAACGACGCTCAAGAANGTCTTCATAGAACCATTCAACTTTAGCTTCTTTAGTGTTACCTGTTGGGGCATAGACTTGGATAACTGTGATATTGAATGCTTTGCCTTGGAAATGAACAGAGATCATTCTGTCATTTTGGAGATTGCATCCAAGTACTGCATTTCGGACTCTTTTGTTGACCATGATGGCTACTCCATTTTTTTCTGAGGGATTCCTGCCCGCAGTAGTAGATATAATGGTCATCTGAGTTAAATTCACCCATGCCAGTCCATTTTAGTTCACTGATTCCTAGAATGTTGACGTTCACTCTTGCCATCTCTTGTTTGACCACTTCCAATTTGCCTTGATTCATGGACCTAACAATCCAGGTTGCTATGTAATATTGCTCTTATAGCCTCGGACCTTGCTTCTATCACCAGTCACATCCACTACTGGGTATTGTTTTTACTTTGGTTCCATCCCTTCATTCTTTCTGGAGTTATTTCTCAACTGATCTCCAGTAGCATATTGGGCACCTACTGACCTGGGGAGTTCCTCTTTCAGTATCCTATCATTTTGCCTTTTCATACTGTTCACAGGGTTCTCAAGGCAAGAATATTGAAGTGGTTTGCCATTCCCTTCTCCAGTGGACCACATTCTGTCAGACTTCTCCACCATGACTCACCTATCTTGCATGGCCCCACAGAGCATGGCTTAGTTTCATTGAGTTAGGCAAGGCTGTGGCCCGTGTGATTAGATTGATTAGTTTTCTGTGATTATGGTTTCAGTGTGTCTGCCCTCTGATGCCTTCTCACAACACTTACCATCTTACTTGAGTTTTTCTCTTATCTTTGGCATGGGGTATCTCTTCACTGCTCCTCCAGCAAAGTGCAGCCACTGCTCCTTACCTTGGACTAGGGGTATCTCCTCACTGCCGCCCCTCCTGACCTTGAACGTGGAGTAGCTCCTCTCCACGTTCCTCCAATAGCTGTTCACATATGTGTAGTGCTGCTGCTGCTGCTGCTGCTGCTAAGTCACTTCAGTCATGTCCGACTCTGTGCAACTCCTTAGACGGCAGCCCACCAGGCTCCCCTGTACCCGCGATTCTCCAGTCAAGAACCCTCGAGTGGGTTGTCATTTCCTTCAATGCATGAAAGTGAAAAGTGAAAGTGAAGTCACTCATTCGTGTCCGACTCTTAGCGACCCATGGACTGTAGCCCACCAGGCTCCTCCATCCATGGGATTTTCCAGGCAAGAGTGGTGGAGTGGGGTTCCATTGCCTTCTCTAACATGTGTAATGATAATGTCAGAAAAATGACATATTCAAATAATAATAACTGATGATTTCCCAAATCAATGTCAGTCCCACACCACAGACCTGGCTTGTAAGAAATGTTAAAAGAAGTCCTTTAGAAAGAAGGAAAATTATATAGGTCAGAGTCTAGGGTCTATGTAAATATCAAAAAATAAACAGATAAAGGTAAAATGAAAGCTTATTGTTTTATTCTTAACTGATCTAACAGGAAACAGTTTGTTCAAAATAATAACATAGTATTAGATTGTGTATGTTTATATGTAAAGATATATCATAGATATATATTATGTATCTGTATATTATATATCTCTATATATGCACACATATATAGTATATACACAAATTTGTGTATACTTAAATATAAGTAAGATGAATGAGAGCAATGATACAAGGGACTGGATGAAAGAATTAAGATTATTTTGTTATTAAAAGGTACCTACACTACCTATGAAGTAATATAGTACTATTTGAAAGTAGACTTAGATTAACTGTAAATGTGCATTGCAGATTCTTGGGCAACCACTACAAAAAGTTAAGAAGATGTCTAACTGATATGCTAAGAAAGAAGAGGAAATTATTTATATAAAATACTTAGTTAAAACCACAAAAGGCAGAAAGAGTGAAAAACAAAAATAGAACCATGAACAAGAGCAACAAATGGAAAGCAGTAAGAAATATGGTAAACATTAATCCAACTATATCAAAACACTTTGAATGTCAGTGATCTGAATGCACCAATTAAAAAACTGATTGCACAAGTATATAAAAAATAAGATCTAACTATTTTGTGAATAACAAAAAAAGAATCCACTTTATGTGTAAAGAAAGATAGATTAAAAGAAAAAAAAATAGATGGATAAAAGTATACTAACAATAATCAAAGAAAAGAGGAATAGCATTACTATCACATAGAGCAGACTTCAAAGAAAAAAGGTATCAGAGATAAAAAAGGACATTACATAATAATAAAGAGATCAATAATTTCAAGAAGATATAATAATCCTTAACATGTATGGATCTAACAAAAGAGTGTCAAACTGTATGAAGCAAAGCTAATAATATTACAAAGAGAAATAGAAGAATACATTGTCATAGTCGGGGATTTTAGCATCCTTCTATTTAAAAAGAAAAGATCCAGAAATGGATAGAAAGTCAGTAAAAGTGAAGGTGTTAGTTGCTCAGTTAGGTCCTACTCTGTTAAACCCATGGACTGTAGACCACTAGGTTCCTCTGTCTGTGGAATTCTCTAGGCAAGAATACTGGAGTGGATAGCCATTCTCTTCTTCAGGGGATCTGCCCACCCCAGGGATTGAACCCAGGTCTCCTGCATTGCAAGCAGATTCTTTACTGTATGTGCCACCATGGAAGCCCTGAAAATCAGTAAGGACACAGTTTATCAAAAAAAAGCTGTCAATCAACTAAATATAATTGACATCTACAAACTTCTTCATCCAACAAGAGCAGGACACACATTCTTCTCAATCTTGCATGGAATATTCACCAAAATAGACAACATTGTGGTCCATAAACACACCCTAACAAATTTAAAAAAAAAAAAAAGAAATCATGCAATGTCTGTTTCCGCACCACAGAGAAATTAAACTAAAAATTACTAACAGAAAGAAAATAAAAAATCCCCAATATGAGGAGATTAAACAGACTTTTCTAAATAACATCTGGGTGAAAGAAGCATCTCAAAGTTTTTTTTTTTGAAAGTTTTGAATAAAAATGGAAGCCAAGCATTAATATTTGAGGAGATTCTGTATAAAGGGAAACCTATAACATTGAATACCTATATTAGAAAATAACAAAGTTCTAATCAATAATCTAATTTTCCACCTTAGGAAACCAGGAAGAGACAAGAAATTAAATCCAAAGTAAGTAGAAGAAAATAAATAACATAAATTAGAACAGAAGTCAATGAAAATGAAAATAGAAAAATAGAGAAAAATTAATGAAACCAAGAGGTTTCTTTGAAAAGACCAATGAAATAAATAAGCCCCTATCATGCTAACTAAGAAAAAAAGAGAGGACACAAATTACTAATATCAGGAATTAATGAGAAGGCATCACTATAGATACTATGGACATTAAAAGTATAGCTAAGGAATGTATAAACAACTTTATACCCACAAATTTGCTAACCTAGTGAATTGAACCAATTCCCTGAAACACACATCCTGCCAAAACTAACAAAGTGAAAGTGAAATTAAAGTCGCTCAGTCGTGTCCAACTCTTTGTGACCCCGTGGACTGTAGCCCACCAAGCTCCTCCGTCCATGGGATTCTCCAGGCAAAAATACTGGAGTTGGTTGCCATTTCCTTCTCCAGGGGATCTTCCTGATCCAGGGATCCAACCTAGGTCTCCTGCATTGTAGGCAGACACTTTAACCTCTGAGCCACCAGGGAAGCCCAACTAACAAAGAATAAGTAAATAAATCTGAATAGGTCTGTATCTGTTAGGCCTATTCAATTGAATCAATAATTAATAACCTTAAAAACGGAAAGCTTCAGGCCAAATGAGTTCACTGGTCAATACTACCAAACACCAAAGGAAGAAATTATGCCGATTATATACAATCTCTTTATAAGAAAGATGCAGAGGGAATAATTTATAACTCATTCTATGAAGCCAGCATTACCTTATAGCAAAACCAAAGAGATTACAAGAAAAGAAAGTTACACACCAATATTTCTCATGAAAAAAGATGCAAAATTCCTCAACAAAATATAAGCAAGTTTAATCCAACAATGTATATAAAGAATCATATACTACAAACATGCAGGATTTTCCCCAGATTTGCAAGGGTGATTCATCATTCAAAAATCAAGTATGTGATTCATATTGTATGCATACTCACTCGTGTCCAACTCTTTGTGACCTTATGGACTATAGCCCGCCAGGCTACGCTCTCCATGGGATTTTCCAGGCAAGAACACAGGAGTGGGTTGCCATTCCCTTCTCCAAAGTATCTTTCTGACCCAGGAATCAAACTTGGGTCTCCAGCATTACAGGCATATTAAAGTTTTGACAAAACCAACAGTCATTCACAATAAAAACTGTCAGTAAACTAGAACTTGAAGTGAACTGCCTAAGGGTGGGAAACTCAAAGCTTCCCCACTAAGACCAGGTGCAAGGAAAGATCTTCCCACTCAGCATTCCTTTTCTGCATCATAGTAGTGTTGTACAATGTGATGACAAAAGTAAAGAGAATATAGATTGAGAAAGAAGAAATAAAACTTATTTATGGATGGCATAATCATCTGCATAGAAAATTCAAAAAATTGGACAATACAACTCTTGAAACTAGTGAGCAATCATTGTAAAGTTGTAGGATATGAGGTTAATATACAAAAGGCAATTATTTTGCTCTATACCAGTGATAAACAAGTGGAATTTTAACTTTATAACCGAATGCTATTTACATTAGTACACCCCAAATGAAATCAGTATAATACTAACAAAAAGTATATACAGAATCTACATGAGAAAAACAGAAACTCTGATGGGTGAAATCAAAGAAGGATTAAATAAATGAAGTGATATCCCATGCTCATGTATGGGGAAACTGTGTTTTTGCTTTCACAGAAGACCTATATTAGCAGAGAAATTATCCCTTCAGTTATGTTTTCCACAGTTTAAGTTACCCACAGTCAACTACAGTTAGAAAATGTTAAATGAAAAATTCCAGAGATAAACAATTTATCATTTTAAATGGCACCCCATTTTGAGTCACATGATGAAATCACATGCCTACTCACTCTGTCCCATTCCAGGATGCGATTCATCCCTTTGTCTAGCATATCCACACTGTGTGCACTATTCATCTGTTAGTATAGAATAAAAGTATAGAGAAGTTTACAAAGGGTTTGAGTGCACCCACACTTTTAAACATTCCCTGCGGGTTTTGAAACATATCCCTAAGAGATGAGGGAGAATTACTATACCTGTTTTTGCTAACTGAAAGCAATCCAAAGGGGATTTTCACTTTTACAGAAAAAACTGTCACCTTACTAATGTCTTTCTTAAGAGCAAAGCGACAAAAGGGAAATGACATATCTTCTTGTTCATGTTTGAATTATCAAATGTTTTAATATTGACTTGTTTAGTAAATAGAAAAGTCCATTTCAAGGCACATATAATTTACTCTGTACAATCAACAATAAGGCAGTTTATCACTGGCTTTTCATGTAAAAGTTAACATTAAAAAAATTCTACCAGAATCTAAGAATATCCAAAATACGAAATGACCTTGAATTTTTTACATGTGGTATTTCAAGAGAACAGTTGTACTACTATAAAGTAGTTGTATCTGTATTTCTTTAATAGACAGGGAAACACACTCAGACTTCATACCCTAGGTGACACAGCAGATAATTACCAATTATTAGACTCAAGATATGCTTACCTGGTAGCTTAGATGGTAAAGCGTCTGCCTACAATGCAGGACACCCGGGTTTGATCCCTGGGTCGGGAAGATCCCCTGGAGAAGGAAATGGCAACCCACTCCAGTATTCTTGCCTGGAGATTCTCATGGATGGAGGAGCCTGGTGGGCTACAGTCCGTGAGTTCGCAGAGTCGGATACGACTGAGCGACTTCACTTTTTATACCTCTAGACTCAAGATATTCCATATAGGTTGATCTTGATTTAAGACTATGGTATCAAAGCCCATGTAGTTGTGTGATATGCTTTTCCATTTTCACTTATTTAATCTTGTTCTTCTGCTTAAGATCTTTTTGTGGTACTAATTAGTCTTTTCCCCAGATAATTATTTGTTTTTTCCTCACTGTTTAAGTATTAATGTTTGATATTAATTAGGAACTTAAGCTCATAAATGTTTTCATGATGATTAGGAAATAAAGCTCTTAAGTAAATTGTCTATAAGACAAGTCTCAGCTCTGGGAGCAAATTCAACAAACTTTGAGTGATATATTCAGGGTAGCAAGTATAAGCAAGTACAAATAACAAGTACTGTTCTCAGTTGTACAATGTGTTCATGTACAGAATTTGACTAAAATCTTCCTGAAAGGAAGATCTATTGGAAAATTTGTGCATGTGTTCAAGAGACTTGATTTCACATGACTATAAAAGCAGAGTGTGTGTGTAAGTGTTCAACTTAAAACATGCAGTCAGAATCTAAATGGCACAAAATAACTAAAATCAAGAACTGAATTTGGCAGCAATGTGTCAATGTGATGCTATAGTTATTTGTGACAAAAACAATTCAGAAGAGTCTTTTAAAGTAAAGAGGTCTGGATATCAATTTGTATTGCTAAATAGTTAAAATAAGGTATGATATTCTAAGGATAAATGTATGATATTATATGGTAGTTTAAAGAATTGAAGGACATTTATTGGGCTACAGTTTTGCTTGTTTTTTTCCCCAGATTTTGTGGAAGGTACTTTATTAAATTGACATATCCTATAAAGAGGAAATATGGTAAAATATTCCCGGTGGATAGTAGCTTGACTTTTTAAAAAATTTCCTTAGTTATCTACCTAACGGTTATCTGGACTGTGTTCTAAAATTGTTACTACCATATTTAAAGCGTATACTTTAAACTCAGTTCTGTTAAGATTTTAACTGCCTTATTTCAAGTTACAGCAAACTTTAAAAATTTTCTTCCTGTCAGAAAGCAGATTAAAATTTCTGATCAGAAACTTATGTAATAGTGAAGGTTATTGACTTATGGTTTAAAATAGAACAAGTTACAGAAAAGTTGGTTCAGATATGCCACTTGCACTAAAAGAATGAGTTGTAGATAATCTCATCTCAGTGGCATAATGTTTTATATCTTTAGTAGAATTGCATGAACATCTCAAAAAATTAAGAATCAATGCACATTTAGTTAGAAGTATAAGTAATTTTACATAATGTTTCATCTACTTTCTTAGAAATGTCACTAATTTTTTTTCTCAGTAAATATGATGACAGCACTTGAATTGCTCCCATAGGTGTAGAAATGTGATATTGCTGTCTAATCAGAGTGGGAGTTTAATACATTTTGTCATAATAATTGTATAACATTCTATAAATATTATTATTCATTAGTAGAGACTAACCTTGTTTCAGATTATTTCCAGAAAACTCATATTAAGGAAAGTTATTGTATATCTATATGCATTATTATTATATTTCCAGATGTACATTTATTAGAAAAACAGTCCCTGCTAAAAGTAACAGAAATTACACTTACTACAGCTTCAACGTATATCACACAACTTCCAATAAAGAATATAAATATATACATGTATAAATAACTATAATTACATAAGTATTACAAATATATATAATACATATGTATGTATAAATGCAATATTTTTGATGTGCTAAATTGTAAAGATTTCTAGGGAAGTATTTTGGATTTCACAATGCTCTAAATTCTGGAAAAAAAAAAAGCTGAAATTGATATATTCTTTATCTTTCAAAAAGAGTACAAACCAATATAAAGAAAAATTTATTTGTGAATTGACAATTTTCATGGCCACATTTTATTTGTAAAAACTTAAAATATGTAGAAAGTTCAATCTTATATCTCTGTCCTTTCCACAAACATGCCTTGCCACTGCCTTTCTAGGTCACTACCCATATGGTCTCTGCTTCAGAAATTTAGAAAAAAGTATGTAATTGTTTGAAAAGTGAAATGGTCAGAGGTTCAATTTAAATACATTTTCATTGCAACAAATTTACCATATATTTTCTTATTTCGCTGGTCATGAAGTACCTGTTGCCATGTAACAAAACAAGAAGAGAGAAAAAGAAAATCGACATCCATTCTGACAGGCGAGATTACATGATAAAGTTGGACTAACCAGTAGAAAAACATGCACTGAGCAAAGCTTTAAATTCCTTGAAATTTAAGAGCTACAAACTATACATGGTCTTGTAATCAAATTGCCAACATCTGCTGTATCATCAAAAAAGCAAGAGAGTTCCAGAAAAACATCTATTTCTGCTTATTGACTGTGCCAAAGCCTTTGACTGTGTGGATCACAATAAACCGTGGAAATTCTGAAAGAGATGAGAATACCAGACCACCTGACCTGCCTCTTGAGAAACCTGTATGCAGGTCAGGAAGCGATAGTTAGAATTGGACATGGAACAACAGACTGGTTCCAAATAGGAAAAGGAGTACGTCAAGGCTGTATATTGTCATCCTGCTTATTTAACTTATGCAGAATACATCATGAGGAACACTGGACTGGAAGAAACACAAGCTAGAATAAAGATTGCCAGGAGAAATATTAATAATCTCAGATGTGCAGATGACACCACCCTTATGGCAGAAAGTGAAGAGGAACTAAAAAGCCTCTTGATGAAAGTGAAAGAGGAGAATGAAAGAGTTGGCTTAAAACTCAACATTCAGAAAACGAAGATCACGGCATCTGGTCCCATCACTTCATGGCAAATAGATGGGGAAACAGTGTCAGACTTTATTTTATTTTATTTTTGGGGGGGCTCCAAAATCACTGCACATGATGATTGCAGCCATGAAATTAAAAGATGCTTACTCCTTAGAAATAAAGTTATGACCAACCTAGACAGCATATTCAAAAGCAGAGATAGTACTTTGCCAACAAAGATCTGTCTAGTCAGGGCTATGTATGGATGTGAGAACTGGACTATGAAGAAAACTGAGCGCCGAAGAATTGATGCTTTTGAACTGTGGTGTTGGAGAAAACTCTTGAGAGTCCCTTGGACTGCAAGGAGATCCAACCAGTCCATTCTAAAGGAGATTATTTCTAGGTGTTCATTGGAAGGACTGATACGGAAGCTGAAACTCCAATACTATGGCCACCTCATGTGAAGAGTTGACTCATTGGAAAAGACCCTGATGCTGGGAGGGATTGGGGGCAGGAGAAGGGGACAACAGAGGATGAGATGGCTTGATGGCATCATCAACTCGATGGACATGAGTTTGGGTGAACTCCAGGAGTTGGTGATGGACAGGAAGGCCTGGTGTGCTGTGATTCATGGGGTTCCTAATAGTCAGACATGACTGAGCGACTGAACTGACTGAAATGCTTTAATTAAAGGATTTTCACACTAACATTTAATATGTTATTTATAATTGTTTCCTAATTGTTAAAACACCATGACTTCAGAGTTTGAGGAGACTCTCAGTTTGTAATTTACTAAAACTTTTACAGATATTCTCTTAAATTTTTGTACCTATGCTCACGTGCCTGTACTACAATACCACACATTAGAAAACCAAAACTTTCATTGTGAGAATTTAGACATGCTCAAAAGTATCATACATAATTTCAGTTCAGATAAATATCTGTGGATTTATATATTTTAAAGCTTTTGTGGGCCATCTGGGAAGAAGCGTTAGAGAAATAAAACAGAAGTCCAGTTAATTAAGAATATTTTATGTGACAGACCTTCTACTAATAAATAGCTTTCCTCTGCCCTCTCTGTATGGTAGAGTTATCTACAGATAATTCTCTTTGGAAAGGCTACTGTTGCCTCAGGACTATGAAGATTCTGATTCATTTTTCACTCTCTCTCTAAATGTCTTTTTATTTTCAAACTTACCTTGTAATTATGACATGCCTTGAGTAAAGACATTTTGACTAAAGTAGAAAAAATAACTATTTTAAATGTAAAAAATACCAAATAGCATTCAAATTAGTATTTAATTTATTTATTATTAGTTATTTTTATTTAATTTATTTATTATTAGTATTTAATTTGGTATTTAAAAAGTTAATCATGTCTGGTTAAGTTTTCATACATGTGCTCTTTTCTTTTTAATTTATGAGACTATAACTATGAGAATACTTGAATCCAGTACCTCACAATCACCTAAATATTTTCCCTCCATTTTGGTATTCCCACTATGAATGACTTAAGGATTTTCTAGTGGTGGTAATAGTCATCTTTGTTAGTAGGTATATACTAATATGTTTTTTCAATTATATCTTAAAGGAATAGAACCAATACTATTAATAGATTATATAATAATGTGAATTTCTTCCACTTTTACTCAACTATAATTTCTTGAAGTTGAGATAAATGGTGGCATTGTATTCTTTATATCAAACATCTCAGATTGTAGCCTCTTATTTATATCACAGCATCCAGTAACTATATCTGATCACATTGGGACAGTTAGCTTTATTTGTAGTAATTGGACTTCCTGAAAACATCTTGATTTCTTCAAACTTCAGTTTGCCCAAGGAGTGTGTAGTACATTAAAATTATTAATTAGTGCAGAACAGATGAAGATATACAGTTGAAGGAATGGGTAGCTTCCAATACTAAAATTCTTATTTTCTCAAAAATATTAATAGGTTAGTTTAATTGAATAGCATTTGAACTTCTTAGCCCTAAGGTTTCAGGATCTGATTAGCACATTTAAATTTTAAATATTTCAGGGTGTTGTTGACTGAAGAAAAAAAGCACAACCTGAGTGTTTGAGTTAAGTTTTATTTGGGGAAAAATGAATATAACTCTGGAGGCAGCATTTCAGATAGCTCTGAGAAACTTCTGTGAAAGTAGGGGGGAGGTCAGTATACACGTGCTTTTGGTGAAAGGAAGGGTGGTCCATGCAGTCAAGCACATGTTTTCTGCAGAAGGTTGTTGTACTCTTGTGAAGGCTACTGCCAGTCAAGAGGAGCAGATATTTCCATGGATGATTTTAGTGCTTTTATATATATGAGGAAATGCAAGAATTGGGCTCATGAAATCTTCTCAAAATGGCTATCTGAAGACGTGTTCTGCCATGTTTTCTCATAGCACAGAGTACCTCATTCCTGACATCCACCCTGAATTCTTTTCATGGGGCAATGAAGGTTGAAGGCTGCAGTGGCTAATCCTTGTAAAGGTAGATGGCAAGAGCCAATTTTTAGTTGGTAATATTAAATTATAAACCAAAATAAATTTCAAATGAATGGGATTAGAGACACTTTGGAATAATGGATGACAATCTAAGAAGGACCATAAGAATTAACTTACATGTTCTTGGACCATCAAAGGCAAATAAAGACTTCCTTAGATGATCCTCTGACTTCTTTGCTCATTTTATTCTTCTAATGTTGTTTTTAAATTATGCTATTTTTTGTTTGTGTGTTGTTTTCTCTGGCTTTGCCATCTTCTACCTGTCCTTCCCCTTTAATGAAAACTTTAGGAATTTTAATGTCTCACTCACTTTCACTTTGCCCAATGCTATCATATACAATATGCACAGTTATTTTAATTTTCCTTGTCTAAAATCACTATAATTCAGTTATATATTTTTATGAATTCACTTAAATACATGTTTTTCACTCTTAAATCATGTTTTCATATGCCAGGCTCACAAATTTTCTTGCCTGAAAGCAAGAAGTAAGATACTGGCTTAGTTCCTAATAATTGGCCGGTTTATAATAGCTGAATTTACACTACACCACATCCAAAAGTATCATAGAGGAAAAAAAGAAACGTGCTATTTGACACCTGCTGTGGTGATAATAGATTTTAGGCTGAGGAAAATTTAAAAAAACATTGGTATTTTTATAAATATATAAAAATACATTTATATATATATATTTTAAATATTTTTTTATTTTTTTTACTTTATTTTAAGTTGACTACTTGATGACTTGTCTTGTATCTATAGATAGGATTCCTTACACCACAAGCATGTGTGTAAATGCTGCAGTCAACCTGTACAATGTTTCCTTACTGTAATGGTGTGGAATTATATTTATCATTAAAATTACTTTCAGTTGCAGATTTTGATTTTTAAAATGTGGTAAATTCTCCAAACCATTTTAAAATTTTAAAACCTTTATTTAAATATACACATTTCAAAATTTCTGCTTCTGCTGGAATATACAAAGAGCTTGGAAGTCATCACTTCTACTCTTCTATTAATGAAAAAAGCTAAATAAACTGAAATCAACAACTCTTCTTAGATACATCAGAGAATCAAAATTACATGACAAAGTGCCACCCCTAAAACCAGAGAGACAGGGAACTACAGAGAAACATAACTTATTAGGAATAAAAGAAATTTAAAAGGTAGTTAATGAACTATTGGTGGCTTCCTGTGAAGTAGCTTAAGTGTTAAAAACTCCCAGGTATTCAGCTTTCACTGTCACTGTGATTATTTTTAACTCCAGGGGTTCTTCCAGTTTCCCAGGATGAAGATGTGAGAAACTTCCCTCGTGCTTCCAGTAAGAAAAGGGTAAATTTGGCCCATGTAAAATATTTTCATGGTATGAATGTAGTCACATGAGTGAACCCAGACAAGACCAATACAAGAAACATGCAGTCAATCTATATATTTGTGAAAAAAAAAATTATTGTTTGAAGTCACTAAGTTTTGGAGTAGTTTCTTATGCAGAAAGAAAAAAACAACATGTGTCCTCACCTTTCCTCTCTGAATTGTCTGGAGCATGAACATTTTTTGACCTATAATCTGTTGTCTCAAGGAAAAATAATTCCTCATGGATAAAATCTTATTTCAAATATTATTTTAGTATCATGTCTTTTGCTTCATATTATACTTTAAAAATTAAGCCCTGATTTTGCATACATTTATTTTTTTTTTAATTGAAGTAGAGTTGATTACATGATGACTCAGTGGGTAAAGAATCCACCTGCAATGCAGGAGACACAGGAAACATTTGTTCAGTCCCTGCGCTGGCAAGATCCCCTGGAGGAGGAAATGGCAACCCATTCCAGTATTCTTGCCTCGAAAATTCCATGGACAGAGGAACCTGCAGATATATAGTGCATGGGGTTGCAAAGAGTCAGACACGACTTATTGACTAAACAGAAGAAACAGCAATTCTCCATTTTAATTTATTATAAAACATTGATTATAATACCTTTCTGTATATTATATCCTTGTATCTTACTTTTTTTTATGCCTACTATTTTGAACCTCTTAATCTTCTCCTATCCTGCCTACCTCCAACCCCTCCTTAATGATAACCAGGAATTTATTCTCTGTGTCAATGAGTTTGTTTCTGGTTTTGTTGTTGTTGTTGTTGTTGTTTGTTTTAATATTAATTCATTTCATTTTTTAGATTCCACAGTTGAGTGAAAACAAACAGTATTTGTCTTTGTCTGATTTACTTCACTAAGCATAATACCTGCAGGTTCATCCATGTTGTTGCAAATACCATTATTCTTTTTTTTTTTTAATGTCTGAATAGATATTTACCTGTGGGCCTCCCTGATGGCTCAGGGCTAAAGAATCTGCCTTCCAATGCAGGAGATGTAGGAGACAGGGGTTTGATCCCTGAGTAGGGAAGATCCCCTGCAGGAGGAAATGGCAACCTACTCCACTATTCTTTCCTGGGAAATCCCATTGACAGAGAAGCTTGGCGGACTACAGTCCAAGGGGTCAAAAGATTTGGATGTGACTGAGCGAATATGCATGCATACAATATTCAATTGTATGCCACTTCTTTTTTCTTTCATCAATTGTTGGACAGATAAGTTACTTCTGTATTTTGGATATTAAAAGTAATGCTGCTGTGAACATTGGGAATTGGGTTGTGTTTACAATTATTGTTTATGTTTTCTTCCAATATGTATCTAAGAATGAAATTGCTGGATCGTGTATAGCTATTTTCAGTTCTGTGAGGAAATTTTATACACTTTCCCATAGTGATTCTACCAATTTACATTCCCATCAACAGTGTACAAGGGTTTCCTTTCCCCCACATACTCACTAGCATTTATTATTTGTTGTCTTTTTGCTAATTGCATTCTGACAGATGTGAAGTGATACCTCATTGTGATTTTCATTTGCATTCGCCTTGATGGTGGCTCAGACAGTAAAGGGTCTGCCTGCAATGTGGGAGACCCAGGTTTGATTCCTGGGTTGGGCAAATCCCCTGGAGAAGGAAATGGCAGTCTACTCCAGCACTCTTGTCTGGAAAATCCCATGGACAGAGGAGGCTGATAGGTTACAGTCCATGGGGTCCCAAAGAGTTGGACACGACTGAGCGACTTCACTTTCACTTTTCACTTTGATTAAATAAAATTTATATTTCAATGAAGGACAAAAATGTTAAACATAGAATTCTGTCTGTGTTCCTTTGGCATCTTCACTTTTTTTCTAAGGTGCAGTGTGCATTTCTATTATACCATAAGTGGACCTCCTCAAAGATAGGAATGCTTACTAAACAGAGCACAAAGAACAAAGGCCAGAAAGTAGGGAATATTGTGGAGGGCGGGGAAATACAATGAATGTAAGAGGTTACATATCTGTGAGGAAATATTGTGTGCTCACAATTGCAGCTGTCATTGCATGTGTAGAGGGGAACTTAGTACACATGATGTGACATGAGTTATCTGAGTAAGATCTGAGTTGCTAAGGAAGACCACACTGGATATTTTGTAGACATTTCCTTATTTCTTTCTGATTTTAACACCTCAGAAAGTTTTAGATTACTTGCTAGTGAAATATGGTTATATCCATTGCAAACATATTTTGGAGTAGTTGCTCTTAACAGTGAACTTTTATCTTGCTCTTTTTCTATTTCCTTTATTTGCATTTACTGTCTTTATACTAACTTGCCATTTTTGATCTAGCAGATGTTTCCCCTAGATGGCATGAAGAAGCTCATTGATACAGGCTTTCTAACCCTATTATTATCTAAGTCTGAATCCTATATGTATATAATATATTTACTTATAAACACTGAAATATCATTTTTTTAACTTACATAATTTTCCCATTCTTTTTTGATGGTTATAATTTAGTATGTAATCCGTATTTTTTTTCTTTTAGATTCTAGGGTTTTAGTTTATATATTCAGAATTAAACCAGTTCTAAGGAAAACTAAATTATTATAAGCTTATAAATTTAAAAAAATGTGACTCTGAACTAATGATTCTATAATATACATTGTTTTAGTGTGTTTCTGTCATCTCTGCTAGTAAGAACATTCCCCTACAGAGTTGGTATTTATCTTTGGTCAGCTTTCTACAGTCCTGTCACTCATTTACATATTTCACCATGCTTAAAAAATGCATGCAAAAATTCCAAAATTTTGAAAATGCAAACTGTATAAGCATAATCAATTGTTACTAACAGCATAATCTTTCAGCTCTTGCAGCATGGCCTTTTGTCATATCTAGAAATTAATTTATTGAACAAAGTCATTGCAAAGTACACCATAGAAATATAAATATTTGTTAGACATTCAGCAATGTCAGTTATCATTAAAGTTCTGCACAACTCAAATGGTCACAGATTTATTAACTGAACTCATTGTATGTTGATGAAAAGTGCTATCTTATCTGATAAAATGAAGAAAATCCTGGCTTTATCTTTGAGTTTCTAGAATGCCAATCTGTATTTATAGAATTGTAATAAAAGTAAACCAGTAGCACTACATCGTACAAAGGACTTATTTGCTAACAATTTAATACTTTAAAAACAAGTGTAAAGGATATCTTAATAAGAGTAAAATTTTTTGGAGCTTTTTCTTTAATTTATAGATAATTAATGTAGAATAAAATTTTTCAATAATAATTCACCTCTCCATTTACAAAACTAAAGAACAGAAAGTGGTAAAAAATATTCTTAAGAACTGAGTAAAATTAATGTTAGCACATGATTATGCCGTTAATGTTAATATCACACTGAAACTTATTTTACTACATTGTTTGTGCATGCATGTACACTGGGTATTTTATGGTATTGGACTGAGTCTGCTTCATTTATTTGTTTTATTTTATAAACTAAATTAAATTATATTAAATAACTCTATTGACTCAGTTTAAAAGATCTTTGTGGAAATAATACTTTATTACATTTAACCAAAATAAATTTCAAAGACATGATATAACCAATAATATTCTATGATAATTCTGCAATAGAAATAAAAGCTTGGACTTATAATGTAAATTTTAAGGTTGGAATTCATTTAGAAATGAATATTAAAATCAAAACACATTTATAAAACCTAATATGTCATCTAGATAATACACTACTATGACAATAAAGATTCTAAGATCTAGAGTCAAGTCATACTAGGCTTGGATTTGATTTTAACCCTATCAAGTCTAATCTATTTTACTCTGATTGAATATTCTGAGCTATGTTTTTTACTACTTAAAACAGTAACAACTAAATCTGTCAGAGATTTTCTGTGCTTTATTTGATGTAATCACCAAAAAAAATTCTCCATGCAAGGTTTAAAATGTACAAGAGTTTCAACTAATAAATAGTAACCACTACTCATAGTACCCATTAACAATAACCTAAATATTTTGCTTTACCAAATGTAACAAAAAACTGTATTTTAAAATATGTGCACAACATAACAGATCAGATATGTATTTTATTCAGTATTACGAATTAACTTGATATATTTGTTCTTATTATTGTATATATTCAGTCAGTTAACTGCTATGATTATTTTTGCAACCATAGCTACATTTTCTATGCTTTATTTATCCAAATATTTAAAAATATTTATGCAACACATACTTCTGCTTGATGGTGTGACAGGAGCTTTGATTTTTCTTAGAAAATTAAATTCCTGAGACAAAATGGGCCTCATCCAGTATCATGGCTACCTTGCTTTGAGAAATGACAGTAGACAGCGGCCCACATGCATTGCACTAACATAATGGAAGTTTTGAGATTCCTAGCTGAGGGTTCTGAATTAATTTTGTCACATTAGGTTTGCATGGCCTTGCAGATAAGTCTGAGCTGATGAAGAAAAGTCATCAGATCAGAAGGCCTTCCTACTTCATATCATTCTAGTTACACAGCCCCAAGAAAATTCTATGGCAGGATTATGTGACTTTTTTATCCTTTACTGCAGTGTAATTGTATCAAGTAGAAGTCCTTCATTAATTATAGGTTACTCAAGAATTATAAGTTATTCATCAGTGACGGATGCTCAATAAGCAATCTTGACAAATAGGGCACTTTGTTCAGTACATAGAAACTTAAGCAGGACTCTCATTTTATCTCATATTCAGTAAACTCCTATATATTTCCTGAAGCAATATGAAAAGCTAAGGATGAGCTGTTAATCGTCTGCTTCAACTTATTATGTACTCCTTAAGTGCTAGGCATTGTGACAGGCTCTACAGCTGAATGGTGAACAAGACAATACAGAAACTGTCCTTGTTTAACTTGCAATCTATTGTGACTGACAAACAAATAATGTCAACAAAGACACATTCAGGAAGTGGTAGATGACATGGAATACATAGCACAAGCTATGAAACTGTCCTGAGCGAAAAAGATAATTTATTCACAGAAAGATAAGAAATGTGAATATTTCTAAAATCACAAGTCTATTCTCATACTCAACAAAAATTGTTTTGACCAATCTTCTTTTCTTATTTTTTGTTTGGCTACACCATGTGGTTTTTAGGATCTTAGTTCCTAGACCAGGGATTGAACCTGTACCTTCTACAGTGGAAGTGTGGGAATGACCAGTCATGTTCAGTAAGTTATGGAAGAAAATACTGAAATGAAATTTTATGGAAGATTTTTAAAATCAGAAAAGAAATAATAAAATCCAAAAATATTACCAACACTTAGAAGAGAAAATCTCCCATTTGGAAATGAGAAATAAAAGCAAAGCAAGAAGACTAATACCATGACGACACATGAGGTAACGAAACATAACATAGTATCTCAAGGGTGGAAACTGTCAACAGTCATTTAGAAAACACATCCTTGTTGTTTTCAGAAGGAGAAAATAAAGGTAAAGTATTCTGTATAAAAATAGGAATATAAATATGATTTCAATGCTTTTAGCCACATGCCTCAGAGAAGGCAATGGCAACCCACTCCAGTACTCTTGCCTGGAAAATCCCATAGATGGAGGAGCCTGGTGGGCTGCAGTCCATGGGGTCACTAAGAGTCGGATGTGACTGAGCGACTTCACTTTCACTTTTCACTTTCATGCATTGGAGAGGGAAATGGCAACCCACTCCAGTGGGAGAATCCCAGGGATGTCGAAGCCTGGTGGGCTGTCGTCTGTGGGGTCACAGAGAGTTGGACACAACTCTCTGAAGTGACTTAGCAGCAGCAGCAGCAGCCACATGCCTAGGAAATCAAAGAAGAATTCATAATCTGACTAGCTTTGGGAATGGGGAAAAATTACCCAAGAGAAATAAATATCTTTAACGTGGGCCATGAACAGAAAAGCAGCAGTAGTTTAACATAAAAATAGTTTTTATATCTATTATATCTGAATATAATATTTAAATTTGAATACATTTCATATAGCATAGTATCCTCAAAGTCCATCATGTTGTCATAAATTGCAGAATTTTCTTCTTTCGAGAAGCTGAATAGTGTTCTACTGTGTGGTTGTGTATTTATATGTATACATATATATATACACACACACATATAACACACCTTATTTATTGACTGAAACTTAGGTAATTTCCATATTCCAGCTATTGTGAATAATGATTCAATGAACACAGGGTGCAGATAGATGTCTCTTTAATATCCTATTTTTATTTTCTTTGAATATATACCCAGAAGTGAGATTGCTGGATTATATGGTAGTTCTATTTTTAACTTTTTGAGGAACGTTCAACCTATTTTCTATAATGGCCAAACTTTACAGTTACATAGTTTACATTCCCACCAACTGTGCAGAAGTGTTCCCTTTTGATTCACATCCTTATCAACCCTTCCATCTCTTTACTTTTTGATAACAGTGTGAGGTCATTGTGGTTTTGATTTTCATTTCCCTAATCATTAGTGAGTTGGGGCATCTTTTCATGTGTTTGTTGGACTTTTGACCAACTTCTTTGGAAAAAATGTGTATTTCAGTCCTTTACCCATTTTAAACTGGGTTATTTGGGGCTTTTTTTTCTGCCCCCCCCCTTTTTTTTTACTATTGATTTGTATGAGTCCCTTATCATGTTTATGTGGAATCTTAAAAAATCCAACTCACAGAAATATAGAATATATTGGTGTTTGCCAGAGGTAGAGGGTAGAGGGTGAGGGAATGGGTGAATGTAGTACAAGGGTACAAATTTCCAGTTATAAGATGGTTAGGTTTGGGGGATGTAGTGTGCACCATGGTAACTATAGTTAATAGTATTGTATTGTATATTGGAAAGATGATCAGAGAGTAAACTTTAGAAGTTCTCACCACACACACCCACACACACACACACAGAAAACTTTAACTAACTGTAATTATGTGAGGTGATGAATGTGTTAACTAGCTTCACCATAATAATCATTAGCAATAACATATATAAAATCACTACATTGGGCATCTTAAACTTAATGTTATATGCCAATTATATCTCAATAAACATAGAAAAAATAAAATAAGCACATTTTAATCTGTGATGGTATATTTATTTTGCCTCAAGGTGGCAATTAAGTTATTAAATATTATCTTTTCATAAGATTTCCATATATCTCATTATATTTGGGATGTGATTTAAGATTATCTCTGTGTCTTTTTTCTATTCATCATTCAGAGAGATTTTGCCATTAAATTTTAGCTGATAAAAAGATAAGAAAGCTGCTTATTAACTCTATGGCACACATTTCTCAGTGCTTCCATTATTTAACAGTTAGTATAATAAAACTTAGAAATTTCATATGAGATTTGCTCCTATATATTCCTTAATGCAGGACTTAAATGTGTCACCCTGGTTGCTAGTATTCTATGATATCAAATTTTAAGACCCAAGAAAATAGTGTATTGAATATTATTATTTCAGTGGTCCATGCCTCAAGTGATTTAAACTAATGAAAACTTTTCTTTCAAGAGTATAATTTATCTCAACTTATGATTCTCAGTTTGAATTAGTTTCTGTAAATGGTTTCTTTTCTTCTGAGGAACCCATGATAGTTTCATTTCCTTACTAACACTACAACTTTTTTCTCCCAATCAAGTTATGTTTCCTTTTCTGGTTGACTAGGTTACAGTTTAAAAATAAAAAATCTTCCATTTCCTTGAAAAAAAAAAAATTTGAATGCGATCAGAAGGCTAAGGAGGCTGTGGGAGGAATGAGGATGATAAATTTTCTACTTCTTTCTTTTCTCATTGTAATGAGTCAGACTGCCTCTTTTGCTGATTGACTGCTGTCAGCTTATAAATCTCACCTTTCTCTCTTTAGCATTTGTTACACATGAGAAAAGATAATGTTACCTCTTCTGATGCCATAGGGGGATTCAAACCACAGAAGCCCCTGCCTGTATGTGGGAACTCAAGCTGGCCCTAACTCCTAAGAAAAGTTGGAAAAAAAAAAAAAAAAAGACAAGTCAATCAGTTTCCTATCCTTGCCCTTTGAAACTATTTGAGGTCAGTTTAGGAGGCATACCCTGCTCTTACCAGAATGCCTCATTTTGTACGTAATAAAGCGATTGATACTTTCTTGGTGTATGTATGGCTTCATCAGTCTTGTTCTTTGAACCAAATTTGAGATAGAAGTTCATCCAGTGACCACAGGTGACTTCAGAGCTAATCTTCCATCCTGCCTCCATACCCTTTCCTGAATTGGTGTCCATCTCAATAAAGAACAGCTGTGACATTTTCAGGCGAAGGAATGAGAACAGGAATAAATAAATGAAAGAAAAGACAAAGATAAATTCAGATTTTGACAGTCTGATCAATAGGCTGAAACAGGGAACTCTTAGGATTGTGGCTATTCATAAATAAATGTTTACATGAAATTCCTAATAACAATTTAAAACCTGTCTTGTAAAAAGACAGCGTGTGCTTAGGCCTATTGTATTAGTTAGGGCTTCAGTGGGTGGCTTAAATGATATAAATATTTTTGTCTTGCGTTCTAGATGCTAACAGGGATCAACCTGTCGACAATGTTGATTCCTTCTGAGGGATGTGAGGGAAGATCTGTTCTAGCCATTTGTCGTCATCATGGCCATCTTCTTCCCACTGTTTTTGTGTCTGTCTCTATATAGCCCCTACTTATAAGGACATTAGTCTTACTGGGTTAAGTCCCACCCTAATGACATCATTTCAGTTTGATTACCTCTGTAAAGCTTTTTTCTCCAAATAAGGCCACATTTGGAGGTACTGGGGTTAGGACTTCAACATACAAATGCAAGGACACAATACAACCCATAACAACTATCTGCTAGTTTTCTTCACTCTGGTTTTGTACAAAGTAGAGCATACCAAGTTGTTTAGTGTGTTCTCAATAACCACCTACAGATTACTCTAAGTTTAAAGAGAATAGCTACACAAACCTCATTAGATTCTCAGATTTTATTTCCCATCCAACATAACCCAAATGTTTTCTTTTTTTCAGTAATCATTATAATTATTTGTTGAATTGGAAATTAGGAAAGTTTTCTGCTGAATAACAAACTGAATAACAAATCAGTTGCCTTCTTGAGATTATAGTAGTCTGTTTTTTCTCACTATTTGACTTACAAGAGAAGAGGACCTAGTAGTTTTTACATCTATCTTTACTTTCAATCTTCACATATATTGTTAATTGTATTATTACAAAAGCCTGTGTTGGTTTGGAGGAATTATTTTTTCTGCTTAGAGAAAGGTACAATGAAACTCAGAGGGAGGGATAAGAAACTCTTCCAAGGCACAATACATAGTGCATATTAGAATTAGGATTTAAACTCTTAGTTCAACAATTATTTGTATGGATGTGGTAATAATTCTAGACACTAGCAACAGAAGTAGGAAAAAAACTATAAAATGGAACTTAGACTGAGTTCTAGGCACTGTCACTAGATAGGAACAAAGTTCCCAGGGGTAAGCCTAGGAGTTGACAATAGAAGTAAATAAAATAGAGCCACAAATATAATCAGGATGTACTAAATGTCAAAGGAAAATAAAACAGGATAAAGGAAAGAGATTAAGTTCTATCCTCAGTGAGACGAGTTTCTTCCAAAGCCAGGGAAAATTGCTAAAAGGATCATAAAAATAAATTTTAAAATTAATTGGAGGGTAAACCAAGCAAGAGTTGACAATGACATTTCCCAGGTGGCACAGTGGTAAAGAATCTGCCTGCCAGTGCAGGGGACACAGGAGACATGGGTTCAATACCTAAGTCAGGAAGATCCCCTGGAGTAAGAAGTAGCAACCCATTCCAGTATTCTTGTCTGAAAAATTCCAATGACAGAGGAGCCTGGTGAGCTACAGTCCATGGGATTGCAGAGTTGGACATGACTGAACAACTTGCCTTGATGACGACGCATGAAAACCCCGCTGAGGGCAAGTCTTGAATAAAGTTTAAATTGAATGGACATTACATTTGTAGAAAAGCACTGAAGGCTCAAGAAACAGCCAATGAAAACCCCTAAGGAAAAAGGTGTACGTCAAGGCTGTATATTGTAACCCTGCTTATTTAACTTTTATGCATCATGAAAAATGCTGGGCTGGATGAAGTAGAAGCTGGAATCAAGATTTCCAGGAGAAATATCAATAACCTCAGATATGCAGATGACACCACCCTTATGGCAGAAAGTGAAGAGCCTCTTGATGAAACTGAAAGAGGAGAATGAAAAAGCTGGCTTAAACTCAATATGGAACAACTAAGATCATGGCATCCGGTCCCATCACTTCATGGGAAATAGATGGGGAAACAGTGGAAACAGTGGCTGACTTTTTTTTTTTTTTNACTGCTAAGTTTTCCCAATTTGCTAGCATGTTGAGTGCAGTGCTTTCACAGCATCATCTTTTCAGATTTGAAATAGCTCAACCTGGAATTCCATCATCTCCACTAGCTTTGTTTGTAGTGATGCTTTCTAAGGCCCACTTGACTTCACATTCCAGGATGTCTGGCTCTAGGTGAGTGATCACACCATCATGATTATCTGGGTCGTGAAGATCTTTTTTGTACAGTTCTTCTGTATATTCTTGCCACCTCTTCCTAATATCTTCTGCTTCTGTTAGGTTCATATGATTTCCGTCCTTTATTGAGCCCATCTTTGCATGAAATGTTCCCTTGGTATCTCTAATTTTCTTGAAGAGATCTGTAGTCTTTCTGATTCTATTGTTTTCCTCTATTATATTTGGAACATAATTGGTGATTATGGGTTGAGCTGTATCCCCGCACAAAAGACAATTAATTCATGGCCCCCATGCCTCAGAATGTGACTTCATTTGGAAAGAGGGTCTTTAGAGAAGTACCCAAGTTAAAATGAGGTTGAATTCCTGAATTCAATAAGCCTGGCTAAAATATAAAATGGAGAAACTTGGACAGAGATAGAAACACAGAGGGAAGATGTGAAGATACACTGGAGAATGCCATGTGAGTACAAACAATGTGAGTACAAGCAAAAAAAAAAAAAAAAAAAAAAATTGCGAACAAACTACCAGAAGCTAGGAAGACACATAGAAAGATTCTTTTACAGTTTTCACAAAAGTGCTGGTCTGCCAACACTTCATTTTGGAATTCTAGCCTCCATAGTTGTGACACAGTAAGTTTATGTTATTTTCTGTCACCCAGTTTGTGGGACTTTGTTGACAGTATCCCTGGGAATCTGTTTCCATGGCCTCTTAGACTTCATTTCTGCTTCAGAGACTGTGATGCTGGTTTCAGAACTAATTCCAACCTACTGACTCTATCAGGCCTCAAGTGCTATTCCTACCTGCTTACTTTGATTTCCCTGAAATTAAAGTCTTAACCTGTTGAAGTGCATAAAAGAAAAAGATTCAGTTTTGAGTTTAAGAAATGCATGAAGCAAAGTTTAAACACTTCTGGCTATTTTATTTCCTTGGTTTCAAATCTCAGGTACACAGACTTGAAATAATCACAGCTTTTGCTTCATGACTCACTTGCAGCATTGATCCATCAGGATCCATTTTTTTCATTTATTGAACTGAATGAATATATCAGAGTAAAAATTATGACTGAATTTATTTGATTCTGAAGAAACTGATCATTTGTATGAGACATCAGACAAAAAAATAACCACATTGATATTTTGTGTTAAACATCTATTTTTTGTTTTGTTTTACTTTTTTTCAAAATGAATAAACCCACACATTTGACTGGATGATGTCGGAATGACACTTCAACCTTTAACTACAATGGCAAATAGATCTCAAAGATATTCTTTTATACAATCATAATACCACTTTTCACACCTATGAAAAAATAATGATTCTAACTCAAACTTCCCTAATTTTCTGCCAGTTGTTCATTTTTAGGTACACACACACACACACACACGGGACTTTGATCATCTGGGTGATTCATAATTGCTCAAGGTCATCAATCTTTTTTCCAAAATTTGGAGTCTGGGACTGGTGTCTGAAAGTATTATGTTTTTTTTTTACCACAGGTTTAAGTGAAGTTCAGTTAGTATGAATTAGACTTTGGGGATGGCCAGTTCTTGGCTCTAATTTGAGTCTGTTGGATTCCAAAGTAGAGAGTAAGTTACAAGAGGAATTTCTCCTTTGATTGTAGCAGTATATACCACATAAAATACTATCTGCTTATTTCTGTAAGAAAAAAATCTGTATATATTTAATAAAATCAATACTTTTGTGTTTTCCAGTTAGGTAGTCTTAAACTAGTTATTTTACTAAAAACAAAATGAAAAGAACTCACTGCAAAACCATTTTCAAGTGATGTACTAAATCTGTATAAAAGGGGTCCAGATAAAAAACTTTTACTGTTCCATTACAGCTAAATGAATTTAAATACATTCTGAAGATGTTCCTGTGCAAAATATTAAAAAGTGTACATATCAGAGTCAAAGCTTTGACCATTGAAAGAGAATTCCCATCTGAAAGATATTCTTTAAAAGAATGGAAAAATTGGAGACCCATGTCACTTACTCAGAAAGCATGTCTACATTTATCTATTTATAAATATACACCAGAGATGAAGCATTGAACCAAGGAGGTTGATGCATGCCTAAATTTCACTTTGGATTATTTCAGCCAGATTGTACCATTTTAGGTGCTGCTATTTTGGTCTTTGTGGAATATACTTTTCTGTCACACTTTGCTAACTTTATTTTTCAAGATTAAGCACTTCTGAGAAGTCTAAGATGAGTCACTAATAATCACAGAACAGTGATCAGCATTGCTTGAATTCTTCATGCAGGAAGGATAAATAGTGGCCAGAAGTATGGATTCAAGTCATTGGCACAAATCCTTTGGCAGAAAGAAGTCATTTTCCAGTCTAATTATGAAAGTGACTTGACATGCTTTCTAACATAGGTCAATTATCCTTTATAAAATAGAAGTGCTATCAATTCTGATCGTCCTTTTTTGCAGAAAACCATTACTTTTTTTCTTTATCACCGCTTCTCTCAAACACATAAATGATATGGCTGAAAGTTTGCACAATCAGGTCTCTTTCAGAAAATGGCAGCATATCCCCTTCACTTTATATCAGTTATGGCACCTCTGTACATTTCTAAGTTTCTTCCAAATGATTCAATCATTCCCTTAGGTTGGACTACACATGCAAGATTTCTATTCATCCCTGGAAATGTCTGGGAAGAGCAGTAACATATTGTGCTGAAAGGGAGTCATCAATCACCATGTGTTCTAAATCACCTCCTTGGTCAGACAGGGAAGTTAAGAGGAAAGTAATTGAAGGATGACATATATCTCTTGATTCTGGAATATTCAGCCCACTGTCTTAAAATAAGCAAAAAATAAACACACACATATACACATGAAGGTTTTTATTTCTGTTAGTTTGCAGTGGAATTTGTTGAAACTATAAACACATAAATTTCAGTATGTCTTCAATGAGTCAAGTGACTTGGGGGTCATGCATTTTTCCCTTAGGTATCTCTAAAATGGTGAGAAGGGAAACATATGAATGAATTCTTCTGACTTATTCTCTGAATCAGTTAATTATGCATGGAACCAAAAATAAGAAACCTTGATCTTTATATGCCATAGTGAGAATACACTGTAGCATTCCATTCAAGTGGCTGTGAGCTAACTCATTTTGAAGATGCTAATGAGCAGAGAAATGATTCTCTGAAAAATTTTCAATGCTATTTGCTGTCAGGCATGGCAATTAATTCCTTTGGTAAAATCACTAGAGTAATTTTATCTCCTAATTCTGAAACTTATAGCATAATTTCCAAAATTTGGAGTGTGACAAAGCATTTCTTACAGTAAACCTATCTCCCACTCACTGCCTCATTTTGTAATTCATCAAGATCAGAAAATTTGGCAGCAGTTGCCCTTGTAAATCAAATGAGATTATTTATACAGGCAGCTATATCTTGGAATCCTTACACTGGGACAGTAAGCTGTGTGCTCTGTGTGTGTGTGATTCTTCCAGAATCGAGATATATATCATCCTTCAATATTTATTTTAAATAGTTTCCATCATAGTAATGATAGATCAACTAAAACACAATTAAAATAAAAATAAGTTAAATAATAATATTCCATAGCAACTGTCAATTATCTTTAAAACAAAGCAGAATTCTCAAGACCTCAGACCTCTTTGGGGTTTATTTTATTGTGAAAATTTAAATAGGATGAAGAGACCTTCAAATATTGTGATCAATGCATGTTGTGTCAGTATCATTTTCCTTTCTTTTTTTTTTTTTTTTTGGTAATTTATTTATTTATTTTTAAATTTAACTTTACAATACTCTATTGGGTTTGCCATACATCGACATGAATCCACCACAGGTGCACACAAGCTCCCAGTCCCGAATAGCCACTGTATTTAATATTATAATTCATTGTGAAAAATCCATGCCTCTGTGCATGTATCAAGTTAGAAAGCTGTATGTTTGCCTGTACAGTTTGGTGATTCAAAGAAAAAACACTCCCAACCCATGATCATGGGAGATATGGTTTAATCACTTTATCATTGTTCTGGCATATCAACCAGGACTAAGTTTTGTAAATGACCTCTTTTAAAATGGAAAGTTTCAGAAAGCAGTCGAGACAGTAGAGGCAAAGGTAAATCATAATAGCTGGTAAACGTGTCTACCTGTCATAAGACTGTTCTCCCTGACCATATTTAGTGTTGCTGTGGCTTTTATATTACATAGAATACTGAGCTAACTCCCAAATGGGGAATGGAAAAGGTTTACTTATCCTGTGATCTCTGTTGTGGCTGTTTAGCAATTTTTAGTGAGGGCCTCAGCATCCATTCTCTTGCTTAATATATTGATTTTCTTTGATAGAAAATTACTCCTGATTCTCATGTTATGTGATATTGGGGAGAATGCCTCTCACTATAGAAACTTATATCCTCTTATTATGCTAATAGAGAAAGAGGGTTGACTCCTAACATAATCTTCCCTCAACATATGCTCTATTATGGATTTTAATCATGAACAAAGAGATACAAAAAATTAAAATATTTCTTCTCAGCTATGGCATTATGGTTAGTCTTCTCCTTTATGGCATTGTAAACTACAAAGTTCTGTTTCACATCTCAGAACTGTAATCTTCCTCAGGTCATGAATGACTATAAATATCTAGTTTACATAAATTATAGAACATGAACAATTTTGGAAATTAAATTTTAAATAGACATGTTGTTTAGGTTGCTAAGTTGTCTGACTCTTTTGCGACCCCATGGACTGTAACCCACCAGACTCCTTGGTCCATGGGTTTTTCCATCCAAGACTGGGTTGCCATTTTCTTCTCAGGGGATCTTCCTGACACAGGGATTGAGTTTGAGTTTTCTCCATTGGCAGGTAGGTTTTTTTTTACCACCAAAGCACCTGAAAAGTGAAAGTGAAAGTCATTCAGTCGGCTCTGATTTTTTGTGACTCTGTGACCTTACACAGTTCATGGAATTCTCCAGGCCAGAATACTGGAGTGAGTATCTTTCCCTTCTCCAGGGGATCTTCCCAACTCAAAGATCGAACCCAGGTCTCCCGCATTGCAGGCAGATTTTTTACCACCTTAGCCACAAGGGAAGCCCAAGAATACTGGAGAGGGTAGCCTATCCTTTCTCCAGTGGATTTTCCTGACCCAGGAATCGAAACGGGGTCTCCTGCATTGCAGGTGGATTCTTCACCAACTGAGCTATCAGGGAAGCCCTCGAACCACCTGGGAAGTCCCTAAATAGACATAGCATTAAAAAAAATCTTACAACAATATCTATTATGTAGGTTCTTCTAGAAAGAATGTTGCAGACTCTCAAGTATTTTTTAAAAAAATTCTATCCTTTATTTGTTTACAATAGATAGAATACCAAACACTGCTTAAAGCCTTATCACATTGATGGCTAGTATGATTGCCCCACCTCCCATTCCCTAAAACTGAAAAATTCCTACCCATCCTCCAGGTTTCTGCTAGACAGATTAGGTATCACCTGCCCTATCCTCAATTAAGGTACAGATATTTCAATACTGTTCACGGGATTCTTGAGGCAAGAATACTGGGGTATTTTGCCATTTCCTTCAGTGGACCACATTTGGTCAGAACTTTTTACTACGACTCATCCATCTTGGATGGCCTCACATGGCATGGCACATAGTTTCATTGAGTTGCACAAGGCTGTGATCCATGTGATCATTTCGGTTAGCTTTCTGTGATTATGGTTTTTGTTCTGGAGGCTGTGGGATGTAGTTCTTGCTTCTTCTGTCTGATGGATGTGGATAAGAGGCTTGTGTAAGCTTCCTGATGGGAGGGGCTAGCTGTGGAGAAAACTGAGTCTTGCTCTGGTGGTCAGCACCATGCTCAGTAAATCTTTAATCCAATTTTCTGCAGATGGGTAGGGCTGTTCTCCCTCCCTACTAGTTGTTTGGCCCGAGGCAGCCCAGTCCTGGAGTCCACAGGCTCTCTGATAGGGCTGAAGGTGAACTCCAAGAGGACTTATGCCAACATGTGCCTCTCGGGACTGTTATTACCAGTGCCCTTGTCCCAGCACTATTTGGTTTCAAATAGGAAAAGGAGTAGTCAAGGCTGTATATTGTCATCCTGCTTATTTAACTTATATGCAGAGTACATTATGAGAAACGTTGGGCTGGATGAAGCAAAAGCTGAAATCCAGATTGCTGGGAGAATTATCAATAACCTCAGATATGCAGATGACACCATCCTTATGGCAGAAAGTGAAGAAGAACTAAAGAGCCTCAATGATGAAAGTGAAAGAGAAGAGTGAAAAAGTTGGCTTAAAGCTCAACATTCAGAAAACGAAGATCATGGCACCCGGTCCCATCACTTCATGGCAAATAGATGGGGAAACAGTGGAAATACTGGCTGAACTTAATTTTTCTGGGCTCCAGAATCACTGCAGGTGGTGACTGCAGCCATGAAATTAAAAGACATTTACTCCTTGGAAGAAAAGTTATGACCAACCTGCTGCTGCTGCTAGGTCGCTTCAGTTGT
>SJYV01016880.1:574816-586749 GCA_006410875.1 Neotragus pygmaeus | reverse complement strand
TGCTTTTGAACTGTGGTGTTGGAAAAGACTCTTGAGAGTCCCTTGGACTGCAAGGAGATCCAACCAGTCCATTCTGAAGCAGATCAGCCCTGAGATTTCTTTGGAAGGAATGATGCTAAAGCTGAAACTCCAGGACTTTGGCCACCTCATGCGAAGAGTTGACTCATTGGAAAAGACTCTGATGCTGGGAAGGATTGGGGGCAGGAGGAGAAGGGGATGACAGAGTATGAGAAGGCTGGATGGCATCACTGACTCAATGGATGTGAGTCTGAGTGAACTCCAGGAGATGGTGATGGACAGGGAGGCCTGGCGTGCTGCAATTCATGGGGTCGCAAAGAGTCGGACACGACTGAGCGACTGAACTGAACTGAACTGAACTGAACAATCTAGGCGTAGGGATGAGGGCCAAGGGGAAGATACAGAAAGACACAGAAGATTTGTTCGAAAATCTAATTATAGATTTATATAGAAGGTATGAAATGGGAGAGGAGTCTTTTATATCTGCCTTCTGGAAATTTAAGAAATTGATATAGAATAGACACATCAATTTCAAGTGTGTAGTAGTAACTTTTGACAAGTGAATAGAGTCAAATCACCATCACAGTCAAGAAACAGGATACTTCCACTACTCCCCAAAACTTCCATGTGTTCTTTTCCACTTGGAATCTCTACTTCCAATCTTAGGCAACTGCTAAGTCTCCTAAATGTCACTATAGTTATATTTGTCTTCTGATTGTCTGTATCAATGAAATCATACAGTGTCTCCATTATGTCTGGCTTATTTCACTTCAGTATGATATTTTGAGATTCATCCATGTTTCTGTGTATAGCAGTAACTTTTCATGTTGATTTATGAGTAGAATTCCACTATATATTACAATTTACTTTTTAATATTTACCAGTTGAAGTACATTTAATGTGTTTCTAATTTTAGAATATTATGAATACAGCCAGTATAAATAGTTATGACCAATTCTTTGAGTTGACATATTTTAGTTGTCTGATCTAAGATATCGATTCCTCTCACTGAAAATTCAATAGTATGATTTATACGTTGTATAAGCATGTGTCTAACATTTAAGAAATTCCTAAACTCTTTTCAAAGTGTTTCTACAATTATATATTCCCATCAGCAATGTATATATACATTTCAGTTGGTTCATATCATTGCCAGTGCATAATATTGTCATTCACCTAAATTTTATCCATTTTAATAAATGTGTAGAAGAATCACATTGAGGTTTTAATTTAGATTTTCCTGATGACTAATGATTTGCAATGATTTTTCATGTGCTTATAGGCCACTGATATGCCTTCTTATATGAAGTATATATGCAAATTGACATATTTTTATTATTGCATTGAGAGGATTCTTTGTACACGTTAGTAAAATATTTTTTATTAGATATATATCTGTTAAGATTTCTCCAATTGTTGACTTGCCTTTTAATTTTCTCAGTAGTATCTTTTGAGGGAAGAAGTTATCAAATTAAATGAAATTGAACTTATCACTTTAAAATTTATGCTTGTTTTTGATTTGTAAGAAATAATGTCTTAAAACAGGGTCACAAAAAAATATCTTATATATTTTGTTTTAAAGGCTAATTGTTCTAGGTTTCACATTTAGATCCATGATATTTTTAGAGTTAAATTTTGTGTGTGCTGCAAAGCAAAGCTCTGGGTTATTTAATGTGTTTTGAAGTGTGGATCTATAATTGCTGTAGATCTATAATCTATAATTATAGATCTATAATCTGTAATTGTGGCTTAAATTGTCTACCTTTTAGAAAGATCAACTGAATACTGAGATTGCTATTGTTCAGTAGCCAAGTCATGTCTGACCTGACTGCAGCAGGCCAATCTTCCCTGTCCTTCACCATCTCCTGGAGTTTGTTCAAATTCATGTCCATTGAGTTGGTGATGCCATCCAACCATCTCTTCTCTCTAGTACCCTTCTCCTCCTGCCTTCAGTCTTTCCCAGCATCAGGGTCTTTTCCAGTGAGTCAGCTCTTCACACCAGGTGGCAAAGTATTGAAGTTTCATCTTCAGCATCAGTCCTTCCAATAAATATTCAGGGTTGATTTTCTTTAGGGTTGACTAGTTGGGTCTCCTTGCTATCTAAGAGACTCTCAAGAGTCTTTTCTAGCACCATGTTTGAAAGCATCAATTCTTTGCTGCTCAGCCTTCTTTATGGTCCAACCCTCACTTCCATACATGACTACTAGAAAAACCACAGCTTTGACTATATGGACCTTTTGTTGGCAAAGTAATGTTTCTGCTTTTTAATAATGGGTTTGTCATAGCTTTTCTTCTAAGGAGCAGGATACTGAATAAGTATTTACAAAAAAAAAAAAAAGAGAGAGAGAGAGAAAGTGTTGGTGGAGATCTGATATACTGAGATCTGTTCCAGTTGCAGGAAAGTTGAGAACAATGTTCCTGGCAGAAAGCAACACATGATGTGAGTACCACACACAGGAGAGGCCGAAATCATAAGAATGCCATTTTGATCACATAGGAATCAAACAGTACTAAATATTGTTTATATAAATGGATCTGAAATGCTGAAAGTTGACTCATTGGAAAAGACACTGATGTTGGGAAAGATTGAGGGCAGGAAGAGATGGCAGTGACAGAGAATGAGATGGTTGGATGATATCACTGACTCAAAGGGCATCAGTTTGAGTAAACCCAGGCAATAGTGAAGGATGGTGAAGCCTGGTGCTCTGCAGTCCATGGGGTCACAAGGAGTTGGACGTGACTGAACAACAACAAGGCCTGCTCTAAGAATCTGAGTGTTTCTCTAGTAGAACACATTGTTCCATACATTTAAGCCTGCTGCTGCTGCTGCTGCTAAGTTGCTTCAGTTGTGTCCGACTCTGTGGGACCCCATAGATGGCAGCCCACCAGGCTCCCCCATCTCTGGGATTCTCCAGGCAAGAATACTGGAGTGGGTTGCCATTTCCTTCTCCAATGCATGAAAGTGAAAAGTGAAAGTGAAGTCACTCAGTTGTGTCCGACTCTTAGCGACCCCATGGACTGCAGCCTAGTCAGTTAGAAAACTGGCATCATGGAAACTCCGAATGTGTACTAGTGGAACAGTTTTTTCTGTTTGCTTGCTTTTTTAATTTTATTTTTTCCTCTTTGAAAATACTATCAAACATAGAAAAAGATTAAATAGATAGCTCACGCTTAGTGGTGAATTTTGAAAAGGTAAATGGGTACAAACAGGCAGTGAACATATGAAAGGCAAATAGTAAATCACACTTGTGAATGATCAAAGAAATGTGTATTTAAAACAATATCCCAGCATTGGTTTTACTCTAACCAAATAAATATAGTTGTTATCATAAAGTCCATAGGACCATAGTTATATTACCGTTTCTATGGTAAATTGGTATATTCTTTTTAAAAGAATTATTATGCAGAAATTCAAATGCTCTACTCAGGAAAGCTAATTCCAGGAAATAACTCTAAAATTACAACTAGAAGCCCAAAATTCAAAACAGAGAGGATGCTTTTACATGCATCCTCTCTGTTTCAAATTTAAAAATACTAGAAATAATTAGAGTGTACAATATTATGAAAATGGTACATTGATATAAGAGGCCATTAATTTTTAAATTTTTATTTATTTTTTAATTGAAGGATAATTGCTTTACAGAATTTTGTTGTTTTCTGTCAAATCTCAACATGAATCAGCCATAGGTATACATATATCCCCGCTCTCTTGAACCTCCCTCTCATCTTCCTCCCCATCCTCTAGGCTGATACAGAGCCCCTGTTTGAGTTTCCTGAAACATATAGCAAATTCCCATTGACTATCTATTTTACATATGGTAATGTAAGTTTCCATGCTACTCTATCCATACATCTCACCCTCTCCCCATGTCCATAAGTCTGTTAAATGTTTAATTAACCTGAAGTCAAAGCAGAACAATGAGAGGAGGAAGATGTGTTCTTTTTAAATGTTATCTAAGATCATAAATATATTTATATTAATAGAGTGATTATATTACATAAATGTCTGTAGTGCATGTGTCTAAGTGTAAGTTTCATCTTACCCTTCTGAATATAGGGATGAAGTTGTATCCAATTTCTAGGATCACTCTGAGGAGTAAATTTCAAGTATAAAGTATGCATCTAAGTAAATTACATTCTACAGCTATAACAAGATATCTATAGTTAATAAATTACTTTCTAAGTGGGTTTTAGGTCAATTAAAATAGAGGGTCGAAATAACAATATATTCTCAGCTCTCAGCTCAGTATTTTATGTTGATTTAAGAGGTGTGACTTTGGTTAAAGGAGTTACAAAGTAGAGATATAATCATATTGAGAATAATATCATTCATTGCATAATAGTCAGTGGAAACCACTTGTGCTGTCCTCTAATCTCAATTCCACAATGTATAGCAGTGACATGTTATAAAGTATGCTAAGTCTCCATATCTCATTAGTATTCTACTCAGTGCAATCTCACAATTCATAAAAGGAATATACCTCTGCTCAGCAATTTCAGAAAATGTGAAATTTTGCCATTTTCCATTTCAAATGGCATTTGTATTTATTGTGTTTACCTAAATATCTCATTTTTTTCTGATAAAAATTATTTGAAGCAGATGCATTAAAGAGAAAAACTTAATGGCGGGGGAGGGACAATTAGGGATAAAAATCAGAAAAACACCCTTGAAAGTGTTCTGCGAGGTCAAAGGAGCCTCTGGTACTTTTTCATGGAGAGGCTGGTGGTTAGAGCTGTGGTACATTGTTCTCACTTCCTGACTAACACAAGTGGTTTTACTAAGGCGATTTCAGATATCTGAAAACAAAGTTGATCAAGTCAGGGTCAGAGTCTCAAGACAGAAATTCCTTCTCCATGTACTAATTGATGTGTAATGTCAGTGTCCCAAATTCCTTCCAACCTTATATGACTTTGCTGACAACGGATAATTATAATAATGATGTATTTAGTACTCACTTTGTGACAGCTTAATGATGCTGCATATAGTTGAGCATGCTGTGTTTTGCACAACACTGGCACTCTATTCATATTGTAGTCAAATGCAGATATTCAAATTATCTTTTAAGGGCAGTAAGATGTCTTGGGGAAGGGAATATTTCAGTTAACAGAAAGACACTCTCTGGACAAACTGAGGCCCTGAACTGTGCTTGGAAGGTGAAATAAATTATCTATTTTATTTTTATGGAACCATTTTATAATGGAACATTATCTTAATTTAGAGATGAAGACATTGAGATTCAAAAAGAAATTTGGAAATTTGTCCAAGGTCATAGCTAGTCATTGATAGACCTGAGACTTAATACCAGATTATTCTAATTATAAATTTTATAAATTTTGAAAAGTCTTTTTATTATGGAAGTTCCAAATTTATTCAGTGTAAAAACAGACTATATTGAATATACACCACCCAACTGCAACAACTATTAGTGGTCTTGTTATCATGTTTCATTTATACAACTTCCCAACATTTTTAAAGGCTTATATTTCCTACGTTCCTCACCTTATATTTTTTAAAAAACCTCATACAGGAGGGCGGGAAGATGGCGGAGGAATAAGACGGGAGATCACTTTCTCCCACACAATTTCATCAAAAGAACAATCCAACGCTGAGTAAATTCCACAAAACAACTTCTGAAGGCTGGCAGAGGACTTCAGGCATCCAGCAAAGCAGATCATTGGNTCCAACACCACAGTTCAAACGCATCAATTCTTCGGCGCTCAGCCTTCTTCACAGTCCAACTCTCACATCCATACATGACTACTGGAAAAACCATAGCCTTGACTAGACAGACCTTAGTCGGCAAAGTAATGTCTCTGCTTTTGAATATGCTATCTAGGCTGGTCATAACTTTTCTTCCAAGGAGTAAGTGTCTTTTAATTTCATGGCTGCAGTCACCATCCGTAGTGATATTGGAGCCGCCCAAAATAAAGTCTGCCACTGTTTCCACTGTTTCCCCATTTCCCATGAAGTGATGGGACCAGATGCCATGATCTTCGTTTTCTGAATGTTGAGCTTTAAGCCAACTTTTTCGCTCTCCACCTTCACTTTCATCAAGAGGCTCTTTAGTTCCTCTTCACTTTCTGCCATAAGGGTGGTGTCATCTGCATATCTGAGGTTATTGATATTTCTCCTGGCAATCTTGATTCCAGCTTGTGTTTCTTCCGGTCCAGCGTTTCTCATGATGTACTCTGCATATAAGTTAAATAAGCAGGGTAACAATATACAGGCTTGATGTACTCCTTTCCCGATTTGGAACCAGTCTGTTGTTCCATTTTAGTTCTAACTGTTTCTTCCTGACCTGCATACAGATTTCTCAAGAGGCAGGTCAGGTGGTCTGGTATTCCCATCTCTTTCAGAGTTTTCCACAGATTATTGTTATCCACACAGTCAAAGGCTTTGGCATAGTCAATAAAGCAGAGGTAGATGTTTTTCTGGAACTCTCTTGCTTTTTCTATGATCCAGCAGATTTTGGCAGTTTGGTCTCTGGTTCCTCTGCCTTTTTTAAAACATCAGGAAGTTCACGGTTCACGTATTGCTGAAGCCTGGCTTGGGCTCCAAAATCACTTCTGATGGTGTTGACGCTTGCTTCTTGAAAGAAAAGCTATGACCAACCTAGATAGCATATTAAAAAGCAGAGACATTACTTTGCTGACAAAATTCTGTATAGTCAAAGCTATGGTTCTTCCAGTAGCCATGTATGGATGTGAGTGCCAAAGGCTTGATTCTTTTGAACTGTGGTGTTGGAGAAGATTCTTGAGAGTCCCTTGGACTGCAAACAGATTAAACCAGTTAGTCTTAAAGGAAATCAATCCTCTGTCACTGTATCCACTATTTCCCCATCTATTTGCCATGAAGTGATGTGACTGAATGCCATGACCTTCATTTTTTGAATGTTGAATTTTAAGCCAGCTTTTTCACTCTCTTCTTTCACTTTCATCCAGAGGTTCTTAAGTTCATCTTAGTTTTCTGCCGTAAGAGTAGTGTCATCTGCATATCTGACGTTATTGAGATTTCTCCTGGCAATCTCAATTCCATTTTGTGCTTAATCTACCCTGACATTTCACATGATGTACTCTATATAAGTTAAATAAGCAGGGTGACAATGCACAGCCTTGATACACTCCTTTCTCATTTTGGAACCAGTCCATTGTTCCATATCCATTTCTAAATGTTGCTTCTTGACCTGCTGACAGATTTTTCAGAAGGCAGATAAGGTGGTCCGGTATTCCCATCCCTTTAAGAATTTTCCAGTTTATTGTGATACACACAGACTATGCTTTAACATAGTTAATGAAGCAGAAGTAGATGTTTTTCTGGAATTCTCTTGCTTTTTCAGTGATCCAGCGGATGATGACAATTTGATCTCAGGTTCTTCTGGCTTTTCTAAATCCAGCTTAAACATCTGGAAGTTCTCCATTCACATGCTTTTGAAGCCTAAATTGGAGAATTTTGAGAATTACTTTGTTAACATGTGAAATGAGTGCAATTGTATGGTAGTTTAAACACTCTTTGACACTGTTTTTCTTGGAATTGGAATGAAAACTGACATTTTCCAGTCCTGTGGCCACTGCTGAGTTTTCCAGATTTGCTGGCATATTGAATGCAGCACTTTCACAGCATCATCTTTCAGGATTTGAAATAGCTCGACTGGAATTCCATCACTTCCACTATCTTTGTTTGTAGTGACTTTGCACCCCAGGAGGTCTGACTCTAGGTAAGTAATCACACTATCATGATTATCTGGGTCATGAAGATCTTTTTTGTATAGTTCTTCTGTGTATTCTTGCCACCTCTTCTTAATATCTTCTGCTTCTGTTAGGCCCATCCCATTTCTGTTCTTTATTGTACCCATCTTTGCATGAAATGTTCCCTTGGTATCTCTCATTTTCTTGAAGATATCGCTGGTCTCCCATTCTATTGTTTTCCTCTATTTCTTTGCATTATTCACCTAGGAAGGCTTTCTTATCCTTGCTATTCTTTGGAACTCTAGATGTAGTTAATAAGCAGAGAATTACTAGTTGAAGGATCTAGCTTTTGTCAATAATCAGTTAATTGTTACATTGAATCAATTTATTGAAAATAATAGTTGTATTATTTAAAATGATTTAAGGATAGCTTTAGAGAAACATTTACATTTACTGTATAATCCAGCACAAATGTTCAGAATCATGCAGAGATTGAAAACTCTTTTATCTTTCTCCACTACAAAAAGCTAATTCTGGAAAACTTTGTAAACGATCACCTGATTTCTTCTTAATCTAGATTCTTCTTGGTGGTTGCTAATCCAGAGGCAAAGTATATCTTGTATTCCTTAGAAAAGATCCTGTATTTAAAGCTATACCTGGGAATCTCTTGGGAGTCTCATGTTTGCTTATGTTTGTTTTCTGCAACTGTACTATGTCTATCACCTTTATTAATTCTATATAAAAATATACTTTGTAGAGTCTTGAGAGTTCTTTAAGCATGCAATCCTGTGAAATCAGTGCAGGGCCGGGGAGGGGGAACTACATTTAACCAAAGATGTTTAAGAAATTATAAAAGTTGATTGGAAGAATAGTTAAATAAATACAGTGTACCTGCATAAAGTAATTGTTTAACATAAAATTTTCAGTAGTACTCGTTATGTTGTACAGTTAATGAAATTGCAGTTAGAATCCCAACAGTCAATTCTAAAAGTAATCCAAAAGAGAAAAAGGCAAAGAATTTTTAACCTCTTTTTATCAGTATCAGTTCAGTTCAGTCACTCGTTCATGTCAGACTCTTCGTGACCCTGTGGACTTTAGCACACCAGGCCTCCCAGTCCATCACCAACTCCTGGAGCCTACTCAAACACATGTCCATCACATCAGTGAAGCCATCGAACCGTCTCATCCTCTGTCGTCCCCTTCTCATCCCACCTTCTGTTTCCCAGCATCAGAGTCTTTTCTAATGAGTAAGTCCTTTGTATCAGATGGCCAAATTATTAGAATTTCAGCTTCAACATCAGTTCTTCTAATGAACAACCAGGACTGATTTCCTTTAGGATTGACAGGCTGGATCTCCTTGCAGTCCAAGAGACTCTCAAGAGTCTTCCTCAACACCACAGTTCAAAAGCATCAATTCATCAGTGCTCGGCTTTCTTTATAGTCCAACTCTCACATCTATACATGACTACAGAAAAATCCATAGCTTTGACTAGAGGGACCTTTGTTGGCAAAGTAATGTCTCTGCTTTTTAAAGTGCCATCTAGGTTGGTCATAACTTTCCTTCCAAGGAGCAAGCGTCTTTTAATTTCATGGCTGCAGTCACCATCTACAGTGATTTTGAAGCCCCCAAAATATAGTCTTTCACTGTTTCCCTATCTATTTGCCATGAAGTGACGGGACCAGATACCATGATCTTAGTTTTATGAATGCTGAGTTTTAAGTCAACTTTTTCACTCTCTGCTTTCACTTTCTTTGTCAGTATACTCATCCCTTAGCTTTTGTTTGTGTTGGACCCTGAAGATACACAGCTGTCTCCTTCTACAGAGAATGCCCTCCTTTGTAAAGGAGCTGCCTTGAAAAGAAGATTTCTTTGCCTCACTCATGAGAAACAGAGAATGGGAAGTGACTGGCTGGGTGAATGATAGTTGTCTCCTTGCTTGCCTTGACAGAGAACCACCTTTATGATAAATTAGAGCTTTAGAGTTCTGTATGAAGCCAGACTAAAGTTAATTCAGATTCTTGCTTTTGTTTATGTGTCTTTTTGTGCTCTGTCTGGCATTCTTCATTTCCTGTCTTCAGATAACTCTTTCTCAATACACGATTTAAAGAGTAATTGTAATCTGTGGCTCTGTCTAAAAATAAACCTGTTTTATAACACATGTGATATGAGGTTAACCTTACTCTTAGGGAGTTGTTAAAAGTTAAAATACACAGTATGTGTGTGTGTGTGTGTATGTATACACTTACACATGGGTGATGTTTTTGATATATTTGTTTATACTTTTTTCTGATTTCACATAAGAGAATTCAATAAACTTGGTCCAATCTCATACGACTCACTACAGTGTAATATCAGAATCTCTTTTCACCAGAATGGATTTGGAAAGAGATATCTTATAGTTGTAGGTTTATGGGTGAAAATTAGATAAGGATGTGCAATGGCTGTCTCAAAATAGTTCTGAAGATGATGTGACTGCTTTGAGTGTGTTCATCAAAGAAGCCATTCAAATGTTTGAATATTCAGTGTGGCTGTGGAGTTATCTTTTTGCCTCTTTTCAGTCTCCCTGGACCTCTCTGCTTCAAAACTTAATGAACTGTTTCAACTCCAATAAAGCTAAACTTTGCTTTACTATAAGCTATTAACTTACTCTATCATAACATACAATCATTTATATGACAATTGATGAATCTATTTAAACAATTAATAATTAGCTGACCCATTTAGTAAGTACATGTGTACTATAAAGGGGCATGTTTTAAAATCTAACTAAAGAATACATTTCAAATTACAAAATAGTATAAATATATAAAAGATATGAACTTTTGAGTAGACTGTACAAAAGATACAGACAAAATGATATGTGTGACAAACTAAATAGAAAGGCAGAATCTAAATGAAGAGATGATATTAGAACTCACCTTTTTATAAAAACTGACATTTAATCTAGGGTTTTTAAATTTGAATGTGTAAAAATTAGTTTTGAAATGCATGTCAAATACAGAGATTTATAAAGTTACAATGAATACTTAGAGAATATGTGTAATTTTGTTTAATGTGTACTTGCTAAAAAAAGTTTGGAAAGATTGAGGTGGGACCTTGAAAATTATTAAATTATTTATAAATATTCTTGAAATTTGTCTTGTAGATAATGAAAAATACCATTGAAAACATTTCATAGGATTTTGACATGCCAAACTGAAGATAGTTGCCTGTACAAATCATTCTCCTAAGAACTTTAATACTTATTTAAGAATCATGACAATTGTATGAAAAAATAAAAGAGTTGTAAGGACTATTTAACTTTTTCATGGTGACAGTTCAAAAGATATGAAATGATTTACAACCAAAATTTTATGAGTATCCATTTTAATTTTCAAACTTTCAGTTCAGTTCAGTTGCTCAGTCATGTCCAACTCTTTGTAACCCCATGAATCGCAGCATGTCAGGCCTCCCTCTCCATCACCAACTCCTGGAGTTCACTCAGACTCATGTCCATCGAGTCTGTGATGCCATCCAGCCATATCATCCTCTGTCGTCCCCTTCTCCTCCTGCCCCCAATCCCTCCCAGCCTCAGAGTCTTTTCCAATGAGTGAACTCTTCACATGAGGTGGCCAAAGTACTGGAGTTTCAGCTTTAGCATCATTTCTTCCAAAGAAATCCCAGGGCTGATCTCCTTCAGAATGGACTGATTGGATCTCCTTGCAGTCCAAGGGACTCTCAAGAGTCTTCTCCAACACCACAGTTCAAAAGCATCAATTCTTACATGCTCAGCCTTCTTCACAGTCCAACTCTCACTTTCTAACTTTAGTCAATTCAAATTAATTGTATTTGTCATAGTTTTACAATTACATTGATCAATTTTATACCTTGTGATAAAAATGTGTGTTCCTGATCTTTAATACCCAAACAATGATACTTATCTTAGAATAGACATTATTATAAACATGACTGGTTGTCCTAGTTGAATTGCCATTTTGAAAATAAATTTTAGAATTTAAATTATTTGCCTAACTGCACAATACTAAGTTTATTGTTTAGACAGCAAGTTCTCTGGGCTATTAAATAATATAAGGAGATTTTCTTTTTTTTTTTAAGACCTGACTTAGCTTTCATATTTCTATCAATTCAACACTTCTGTTTTAATCTACATTATCAAAATCATCAAGTAATGCATTGTGATTCTTTATTTTTTCTTTTGCAAACAATTTAGCAAAAAAAAAAAAAAAAA